>SEYY01007911.1:22500-30000 GCA_009176605.1 Armadillidium nasatum
CAGACGATTAGGAAATATTCGAAAAAATAATATTTGAGCATCTGACCAAATATTTCACCTCAAACTCATTACTTAGCTATTTCCAGTTTTGCTTCAGGTAAGAGCTTTCAACTTCGGACGAGCTTTTCTGTCTAAGCGAAAAGCACTTTGCAAAAATTAAGAAAATAAAGGCTATTCTGACCTTCTGATACTAGACCAAGATGTTTACAATAGACCATGATGTCCAATTAATCCAACTATATAGTCTGGGTTTCGATGTCTTTAAACTTAGTACTTTAAAATCAACCTCGAATGAAGAAAACAATATGTGAAGTTGAGTGATATACTTTCTAACACAATTAAATCTAGTGTTTCACATGGGTCCAAACTAGCACCACTTTTATTTTAAATGTATATACAAACGACTCAAACTCACACAACCCCTTCTCTGTCTTGTTCGCAAATGATAACTATGCTGATCAATGACCAACCACCCGAAATTCTCTCCAAAAAGTTGAAAGTACTTTATCAAACATCTCACGATGAACTGACGCAAATGAACTGTCATTAAACATAAAAAAACTCTTCCATTATAATAATTTTAAATTAAGCTAGGCTAAATTGAACTAACCCGTACAAGTCGCGCAGATATCATGGAATTCCTAACAGAAGAAAAACTAATATTTGAAGAACAAATAAATACATTAGTAAATAAACCTCAAAGCATACAGTATGTACTTTCGTGGACAGTAATAATGCGCTATTACTTGGATCGATCATATTTCAAAGTAACATGGGTCTAATTTTAAGATAAAATTTTAAGCCACTGACACAATGCAAAACTGTAACAGTATTTTAAAAATACTTTTAAAAAGGCTTAAGTCTGTGCCCACCTGAGGGATGTGTGGCAGGTGTGTTTGAGTGAGTCTAATATTTTGAAACGATATAGTTACACACACACACATAGAAAATAATATATATATATATATATATATATATATATATATATATATATATATATATATATATATATATATATATATATATATATATATATATATATATATATATATATATATATATATATATATATATATATATATATATATATATATATATATATATATATATATATATATATATATATATATATATAATATATATATATATATATATATATATATATATATATATATATATATATATATATATATATATATATATATATATATATATAATATATATATATATGGATAAATTACCAAAGGTTTTTGCCAATTATTCTTAAGTGAAAATATGTATAAATAATTGATAATATCAATAAACTACAATGATTTCGATATATTATCGTATCAACAAATTCTACAACAAAAACCTTGGGTAATAATATAAGTTTAACATATATATATATATATATATATATATAATATATATATATATATATATATAATATATATATATATATATATATATATATATATATATATATATATATATATATATATATATATATATATATATATATATTATATAATATAATTCGATATATTTGATTTTAAATTATTTTTGGTAGAAAATGGATTGAAAAGCAGTTTTTTTCCTTTATGCGAGTCATAGAAGGGAGTTTCAAGTTCGTTCGAGGTGTTTTACTTGAAAAGTCTTTTTCTCAGAACCTTTTGGAATTATGAAAAACTAATTATAAATTTGGAATACCAATTTTTCACCCCCAAAAGTTGAGATCATTGTCCGATTGTTCCCTTTTTGGAAATATTTTCATTGGTCATATTTCAGTAACCATTTGGAATTATGAAAAATTAAAAACCTAATACGAATTGGAATCAGGGAAAAAAAATTTTTTTTTAAATATCACAGAAGTGTTTTAAAATACAAAAAATAAGTTTTCCTTTGAGGGCACCACATTTCGAAAGATTAAAGGTCGTTCGACAGGTGATACTTTAAAAGTCTTTTTCTCAGGAATTGCTTTGAAGTACAAATGCCTGTTATATATTTGGAATCAAAAAATTAAACAAAAAGTTGGGGGAATTTTTTCACCCCCTAAACTGGGAGAACTGAGTTGAAAGTTCCCCTTGTGATAGGTAATGTGGAAAATAGAAGAAGAAATAGTATTCTAGACTTTACCAGAACAATGCAAGTAAGTTTGGGCATAGATGTTAAGTCTATGGTCAGAGAATCGGTTAGCGAAAGGATGAGATTGCGTGAACAGACGCGCCTTTGGAACTTTCCGCAAGGAGGAAGGTATACGACTAGTAAAATCACAAGAACAATGTTCATTGTAATAGCGATATTATTAAAAGGCTGATGAAACTGTTCTAGTAGCAGAAAGAGATTTGATAGAGTTATTATGAGGAGAGTTGATGAGACGAAAAGTTTAGAATTCACCTTCTCAGGGCGAGCTACGTGAGTGGAAGCACCAAAGATATGCGGCGATTATCCATATAACAAAGAACGATGCTCCTATTCAGATCGAGCAGCAAGAGTGGTGTAAAAAATTTCCGAAGGCTAGGGGAAGGTTAGAGTTGAGTGTTTTCGAAGAAGATATTATAGTTGTGTGAAAGATATTGCCGTGTAGATAGGTGAAGGATTGGTTTTTGAAACATTGAAACAATCATATTTTCTCCTGGCACAATTGGAAATACGATAAAAAACGTGATGTCAGCTACTACAAGGTAACACTCCAAGCATGGTCTAACTTTGGTTGTGTATGCCGCCTTTCAAAATAAAAGAAATAGTGAAGGGAGAGATCGTAAGAAAAAAAGTGGATTCGTGTAGAAATTAAGAAAAAAAGATCATTGCTAAATGTAGGAAAAGAGTTGGGGATAGAATAAACCCCTGAGGAACATATCGATAAAGTACCGATAGATTACCGATATTTATATCCATACCCATTCAAATTTACCATGGACCTTCATATATATATATATATATATATATATATATATATATATATATATATATATATATATATATATATATATATATATATATATATATATATATATATATATATATATATATATATATATATATATATATATATATATAATATATATATATATATATATATATATATATATATATATATATATATATATATATATATATATATATATATAATATATATATATATATATATATATATATATATATATATTATATATATATATATATATATATATATATATATATATATATATATATATATATATATATATATATATATATATATATATATATATATATATATATATTTGGGTAAATTTACTATTACCCAAGATCTCATTGTAGAATTTGTCAATACGCTAATCTATCGAATCATTGTAGCTTATCTATATTCTCAATTATTTATACATATTTTCACAAGAAAATATATATTATATATATATATATATATATATATATATATATATATATATATATATATATATATATATATATATATATATATTATATATCCTTCTGTAGGCAAAGGACAGACGCCTACCAAATTCCACCGGAGTTGGAAAAATCTTATCAAGATAGAAGGAGGCCAACATGTTCAGATAAAAAGCGTTTTGAAAGTAAGCCATTCAAAGGAAGTTGGGAAAGCAGATAATGGGAGTGTTTTCAAGACATTACCAGTAAAGTATATTTAAGATTGAGCATAGCGGTTAAGTCTCGGGTTGGAGAGCTAGATAGAGAAAGGATGAGACTGCGTAGAAAGGCGTATCTGACAAGCTATTTTCAATAGTGGAGGTATGTGACGAGAGAGTTCAGAAGTGCAGTGTCTGTTGTAATAGCGATAGTAATGAGAGAGTGACGCAACAATTCGACGGGCAGAAAGAAAGTGAAGTGAGTTAGTAAGAGCAGGAGAGTTGATACGACGAAATGCCCTAAACTCAACCTTCTCTAGGAGAGCTACATGTGTGGAACCACCCCAGATGTGTGAAGCATATTCCATACATTGGTGAATAACACCAAATACAAATCAAGCAACTGTGGTAGCGTAAAGTAATTTTGAAGGCGCCTCAGAACACCCAACCTCTTAGAAGCTTGTTTAGAAACAGAAGTAATGTGATCTTTCCAAGAAATATCACGAGAAAAGGATACGTCAAGAATATTAAGATTAGAGGAAGGCTTGAGTTTGGTGTTCTCAAAGAAGATATCAAGATATCATAGTTGTGTGGAAGTATGTGTTAAGTGGAGAGATGGGGGGATTTTGCATTGAAAACAAGCATGTTTTCTTTGCCCCAGTTTGAAATACGAGAAAGATCAGAAATTAATTGCTCTAAAGCTACAATTCTCGAGTCTATCAACTAATGTTGGGTTGGACGTTTTTCAAACTGGAAGAAATAATGAAGGGTGGAAAAAACATTAAAAAAACATCCTTGTAAAATTAATTTAGTCCATTCCACTGAATATACTGCGAAATATATATATTTATATATTCCACTCTCACACAATTTACTTCCTCATCATTTATGGAACAGCACCTAAACAAACACATTAAATCACAACAATGCTAAAACAAATCATAAGGCAAGTGGAAGCAGATATTTTTATGCACATTCTCCATTCTTATTTAAAATCTATACATATTGCAATTTGATCATCTTATAAATCTCTCTCTTTCTCTTTCTCTCTCTCTCTCTCCTAAAGAGATAGCACAAAGTAATAAACAATAATGCATGTGCATTCTAAAATATAAACCATCTAAATAAGTAAACTGAGCGAGAAATAATCCTACGAAACACCACCAACCTTAAAACCCCTTTCTACAGACTTTTTGAAGCATGACAAACAGTAAGTTACACCTCCGACTTAATTTATAATAACCTACCGGATGATAAAAAAAATGAAAGTTCATTAAAACCATATGAGCTCTAAATTAAAAAAATTGACATAAATTCATACTAAGCTATTATTATTATTATTATTATTATTATTATTATTATTATTATTATTATTATTATTATTATTATTATTATTATTATTATTATTATTATTATTATTATATTATTATTATATTATTATTATTATTATTATTATTATTATTATTATTATTATTATTATTATTATTATTATTATTATTATTATTATTATATATTATTATTATTTATTATATTATTTAAGAAATTCCCTATTAACTTTTGTTTTAAAAAATTTTATATATTTAAATTCTACAGATCTAAAATTATTTTCTGTTTTAAGTTAATTTTCTTCAATATAATTTTGGAGAATAACTTACAAATAAAATAAAATTAATGATTATTTTTCTTTGCTAACGCGTTTCTTTCACAAACTTGTGACATCTTTAGAGCTTGAAATTATAGCAGTGAATGAATTTACATGAACAAATTACAATAACAATAATTAAAATAATAATGACAATGTATTCCTGAGTCTGACTTCAAAATATATCAACTCATTTAAAAAATTTAAAAAATTGCAAAGGCTTTTTACATTAAAAAATATAGACCCAACATTAACATAAAATTCAATGTTATGTCCCTTAAACTTAAATTAAAATGGAAGAATCCATTCTAAAAAAAAAAATTTATTATTTGAAAAACTTAGCTGGAATTTACAATGTATGTGAATTTTTTAAATTTAAGAACTTTCGATTTCTGACGTTTTTCTGAGTCTCTAAACGTTTAAAAGTTATTTGGGGTCAAAATTCAAAAATAGAATGAATAGAGGTGGCAAAATAGTTTTCCGAATGACCCTAAAAAATTCCCTGAGCATTCTTATGCTCAATTTATACAAATTTATCAGAAATCATTTTGGAAAAATGGTGATAGCGATTAATTACAGAAGTTCAAATTTAAAAAAAAAAATGATAAAAAAAACCCTTTCGGAGAAAAAAAAAACTATAAGTTAAAAGTTTTTTTTTAATTTGGCATGCATTTAGTGGATGGATAGATCTAAAACTTTTATTTAAGACACTTTTAAAACCTATTTGCTTGGTTCGAGGTACAGCCTCTCAAACTTTTGAAATTTTTAAATTTCGTGAAAATTGGCCATTTTCGATAAGCTCTATCTCGAAAAGAACAAAGCATTGAGAAAGTATTTGAAAAAGTTTGTAGCCCTCTCATTTCACTATAGACTATTCAAAAATAAAAAACTTTTAACATTGGTTTTTTTTTAAAGAAAATTTTTCTCCAGAGGTGTGAATTTTCAAAATTTGAAGGAACAAAATTTCTACACCTAGTCAAGTAAAGGTTTTTAACTTTTTTTTTCGTAAAGCAAAGAAGAAAACTCTATAAAAAGCTTTTGTAGCCAATAGATTTGTAAATACATGAACAAAATTTCAGGCTAAAAATATTTTTGCCTTGGACTCACCGTAGATTTAAACATACCTTAAATTTAAAAAAAAAAAAAAAAATTAAACTGTTCATTACTCGTAAAACGTTAGTAATGACTTTTCAGGAGAATCGGATGAAATAAACATTTTTTCAACATTGGATCCTTCCCTTATTATTATTATTATTATTTTTTTTTTTTTTTTTTATACAGAAACGCCAACACTCACAGGCAGAGCCCTTTTCATGGAGGGGAAACACAGAGAAGAAAACTTACTCAAACACTCATAACACACATCCCTCAGATGGGCTCAGACGGAAGCCTTGAAGAATGGAAGATTAAATGCAGGAGGAAAAATCGAAGATTGTAAAGAGTTCCACAGAACAAAGGTTCTTGGAAAGAAGGAGGCACCACAACGAGCTAACTTGGGTTTCCCACTTCCACACAAAAGTGGTGATAAAGCAGGGAACTACTTGCGCAGCAAGGATGTCGCAATGGTGTAGGAATGCGAGAAGTCAATTCTCTCGAGCTCCTGCCATTGTAGTACCTATAGAAAAGAGATAGTGCGCCACCGTCATGTCGCAGAGATAGGGGGTCAAGAGAGCTTGAAAGAAGGGGACAGTTTATTAATCTTTTAGCTTTAGACTCAATCCTATCCAGAAAAGAGGAGGAGCCGGAGCCCCCACAAATGTGAGAACAGTACTCCATACAAGGGAGTTTAAGACCCTTATATATTTGGAGTAACTACTCAGAAGAAAAATTTCTCGAAACCTGAACAGAACTCCTAGCTTCTTAGAGGCCTCTTTAGCAACCATTGTGATATTAGGTTTCCAAGACAGTTTATTTTTTATGTTTAGACCAAGAACGTTAATGTTATTTACAGGTGAGACGGGACAGCCGTCAAAGAGAATAGGTAAGTTGGAAGGAGTTTTTGAGAGGGAGATGGGAAGAAGTTGAGTTTTTAAAGAGATGAATTTCACAAGGTGGCTATGACCCCACCGGAAAATCCCATCCAGATTGGCAAGAGTAGAATCGGAAAGTTGAAGACGAGAAGCAACTCTAGAAGCAAAATAATGAGCAGATTTGAAATGAATTGAAGAATGTAGAGTTGAGTTATCAGCATAAGAGTGAACAGAGTTAGAAGTGCAATTGAGAAGATCGTTAATGAAAAGTAAGAATAAGTTGGAGATGAAACAGAACCCTGAGGAACACCACAGTTGA
>SEYY01007912.1:0-17500 GCA_009176605.1 Armadillidium nasatum
TTTGCGACGCGACGTTGGTTCTTGTCTCTTTTCTATAGATACTACAACGCAAATGCTCGGGGAACTATCCACCCGTATACCTCCACCTTTACGTCATCCTCGCAGCACAAGGGGTACATTGTCTGCGCATCAATTTTGCGTGGAAATTGGCAACTCCAGGCTGTGATGACTCCTTCTTTACTGCCACCTCTGTTTTGTGGAACTCTCTCCCATCTTATGTGTTTCCTGCTGAATTGAATCTCAATTTCTTTAAAGCCCGCTTCTGCGCTCACCTAAGAAACTTGTGTTAGGTGGGTCCTGCAGGGATTATTTTTATTTTATTTTTATTTTTACTCCTTTATTTTATTTTTATTTTTTATGACACCCCCTCCACGAATAATTCTTTGCCCGTGAGTGGTGGTTATGATGTAAATATATATAATATATAATATATATATATATATATATATATATATATATATATATATATATATTATATATATATATATATATATATATATATATATATATATTATATAATATATGTGAGCTACGGTAATTATTTAAAACAAACAAATTTCTTATTTGAAAATTATTCCTACTTGTACTTTTTTTTCTCCCAAATAAAAATATTTGTTGTAAATTCAAATTAGCTGCTGAGAAAAATTATTACATGTTGCCCGATTTAATTTATTAGTGTGAATATATAACAGATGCATTGTAAATTATATAAATTTTATATTGTAAATTTTGCTGTAAATTCAAAATTAGCTGCCGAGAAAAATGTTCTTTTACTAATGGTACTCGATTAAATTTATTAGGATGAATATATAATAGATTTAGGCAGGCACTAGTCTTGTGAAGCCAAGTCCAGTTCCAAGTAAAAATCTTATATTTGGGCCAGCTTGAGAGATATCCTATGAAAACCTTCATGAATTTTTTTATTTTTCTTGTTTAAGACAACGAATTTACTTTTATTCGAAATGTCGCATAATTTTTTCATGAATCCCTTCTTAATGGGATTTTTTTATTCATAGTTATTAATAGAAAGTTAATAAATACAACTTTTATATTATTCAGTAGATGTTATTCATATATTTTCTAGAACGAAATCTTGCAATACCAAAAATTAGAATCGCTTTCTTTGAACTTTAAATATTATAAGGACAGATATTTAAAACGAATGAAAAAGTTATAGTTTAAATGAAGGTAAATTTATATAACGTGCATTTATTTATGTACATATTTTCCAAATCTTTTTTTTGGGAAAAAGTACATATTATATACAGGGAGATTCAAAATTATTGTAAAAATTTTTGATAACTGATAAGACATGCAAAAATAAAGGTAAAAGTTCCAATAAAGGTATGACGTAATGTGCTTAGTTTTCCGTCTGGCTGTCTGTATGTGTTTGTTACTAATAAATATTTTGTATCTACGAAACCAAGTAAGTTACAAACTCTAAATTTGGGATTGTTGACCAAAACAACCAACTACCATATAAATGCACTGTCTGTTTGTGTTACTCATTACATTGTAACTCATTGACTGTGTGTGTCTTTTATGTGTTTATTTCGTTATTGAAAATGGAATATAATTCCCACGTGTATTCATACTCTGAACTAGCTGACATGCATTTAATGTATGGGATGGGACGCTGCAATAGTTCTGCAGCAAGACGTTTGTACCAAGAGAAATATCCCAACCAAATTTGTCCAAGCGCAAGGTTTTTTTGCCACTATTCATCAACGCCTGTCTGAAACAGGTTATTTGCAGTCCAAAGTAGCGACTATTGATTTAGAAGAATTAGTTCTTAATGAAATATCTGAGCATCCTGAAAAGAGCACGTGAGAATTGTCACTACAGTTTAATTCGAACCAATCTAGTATTTGGAGGTTACTGCACGAGCAACAGTTACACCCGTACCACGTCCAACAGGTGCATACTCTATTGCCACGTGACTATGCTCCTCGTGTTGTTATTTATCATGATGTACCTCTTCAGTTGGGCCACAACATGTGGTTTATGCATGATGGGGCTCCTGCACACTTTAGTGCTGCAGTTCGTGAACACCTGAATGACACCTTTCCCAATCAATGGATAGGTCGAGGTGGCCCAGTTCCGTGGCCAGCAAGGTCACCAGACCTAAATTCTTTGGATTGAGGGACATTTAAAGACCTTAATTTACTCTTCTCCAATCGACACAGTTGAAGACCTACGATTAAGGGTTATGAACGGAATTGAAACGATCAAACAGACTCCTGGAATATTTGAACAGGTCCGACAATCGATGAGAAGACGCCTGGACTCGTGCATTGGGAACAACGGAGGTCATTTTCAACATCATCTTTAGTCTTTTGAAATCATTTGTAGGTGCTTTAGATACAGTTTGCTTATGTTGTACAAAATTAAACTTATCATGCATTAATAATATATTTATTTACACCTGCTATTCCGAATGAGTTATTTTTTTTAATTTTTTTTTTATTATTTTTTATTTTATTTTTTTAAATTTTTTTATTTTTTTACAGATCACCACCACTCACTTTTTAGAGTTTGTAACTTACTGCTTTCGTAGATGCAAAATATTTAGTAACAAACACATACAGACAGCCAGATGGAAAACTAAGCATATTACACCATACTTTTATAGGAACTTTTACCTTTATTTTTGCCTGTCTTATCAGTTACCAAAAGTTTTACCATAATTTTAAATCACCCTTATATATATATATATATATATATATATATATATATATAATATTAATATATATATATATATATATATATATATATATATATATATATATATATATATATATATATATATATATATATATATATATATATATATATTATATATATATATATATATATATATATATATATATATATATATATATATATATATATATATATATATATATATATATATATATATATATATATATATATATATATATACGGGGAGGGAAGTAGCGCTACCGAAGCGATGAGATTACCCCCTGTTGGGTATACGGGTGTTAAAGGTACTCCTATCTCATCCCGGTGCCCAATGGTTCGCTCCCTTTCGCGCTCACCTTCTATCTACACGGAGTAGGCTCTCCTTTACATACATAAAACATTTCTGACACATCTTTTAAAAAAAAAAAAAATCAATAATGGCGTCAACTTCGGTAGCCTCGGAGAAAGCCACGGGGGGCGGCTTCCAAAAATAGCCCCTCATCCACCCCTTCCCCCATCATCACTTGGAGTTGGTGGCCTCCGGTGATGGGGTTGGTGCCACCAAGACACGGCTTCCGGCTTGTCCTGATGCACGGTCTATTTTTTTCATTAATTTCTGCAACATTCGCGGTCTGCACTCTAATTTCCACTTTGTTGAACATCACCTCTCTTCTTCTAGACCTCACCTCTTATTCTTGACCGAAACTCAGATGTTTGAGCGTTCTGACAGCAAACCCTATTCTGCTTCCTCCTACTGTCTCTATCCTCAATTTTCAGCCAAAGGCGGTTGTTGTGCATACGTGCGCTCAACGATGTCGTTTGTTCTCGTGTCTCTAATTTGGAGTCTTCCGAATTTTCCACCTTATGGCTTAGGCTCTCTTGCCATTCTACGACTAAATTCATTTGATAAGTTTATTTATCTCCTAATTCTACTGACTATGCTAAATTCTTCGACTATTTAAACTCCAAAATAGAGCACATTCTCTCTTCTTCTCCTTTCTCTGAAATCATCATATTAGGTGATTTCAATGTTCACCACCGCCAATGGCTTCTTCTAGTTCTCATGATACAGCTGGTGAACGTGCCTTCCTTTTCGCTATCAAAAACGACCTTGAGCAGTTGGTGCAGCTCCCTACTCGTATCCCTGATCGTCTTGGAGATGAACCCAACATTCTAGACCTTTTCCTAACTTCTAATTCTTCTCCTTATACTGTTAAACTCTTTCCTCCTCTGGGTTCTCCGATCACCTTCTTATCTCTGTATCCTCTTCTATCTCTTCAAGTCTTCCGCAGGAAAGACACCCCTTCTACGGAAAGGAAACGTTTGTGGCACTTCGGTGCCGCAAGCTGGTCGGACTTGCGGTCGTACTTCTTCGATTTCCCGTGGAATGATTATTGCTTCCGTGGGAGGGGTCCCTCGGAGTGTGCAGAACGCATTACCGAGGTGATTCTCTCTTGCATGAAGGCATACATTCCATATTCTTTCCCTTCTACTAAACCTAACAAACCTTGATTTAACTCTGCTTGTTCTCGTGCTATCCGCCGCAGGGATGCTGCCTTCAGGGATTACCGTCGTCTTCAAACTCCAGAAACTCACGCTACTTATATTTCATCCCGGAATCGTGCAAAATCTATCCTTCGTAACACTAAAAATTCATTTCTCCGTAGAAAATGCAATAATCTTTCTGGTTCCTCTTCTTCACGTTCTTTCTGGCATTTTGCAAAAAATGTCAACTCTAACTTTGCTTCTTCCTCTTTCCCTCCTTTAATATCTTCCGACGGCACAACTGCTGTTTTACCTTCTTCTAAAGCTGAACTCTTTGCTCAAACTTTTGCCTCTAATTCAACCTTAGACGATTCCGGAGCTATTCCTCCTCCTTCAACCCCCTCTAACTCAATTATGCCTAAAATTTGTAATTTCTTCTAAAGATGTTATTTCTGCTCTTTCTGAGCTTAATACTAAGAAGGCGTACGGTCCTGATGGTATTCCTCCTGTGGTTCTCAAAACTTGTGCTTCCGAGCTTGCACCCTGCCTTGGTAAACTATTTCGTCTTTGTCTCTCTACTTCAACCTTCCCTTCTTGCTGGAAACGTGCGCTCATTCAGCCTGTGCCGAAGAAGGGGGACCCCTCTCAACCCTCCAACTACCGTCCTATTTCTTTGACCTCCGTTCTCTCTAAAGTTTTCGAATCTATCCTTAACAGGAAGATTTGGAAACATCTCAATTCTTCTAATCTTATCTCTGATCGCCAGTATGGCTTTCGTAAGAAACGCTCTACTGGTGATCTTCTTTCCCTTCTCTCTGACTCTTGGTCCTCCGCTATTCGGCATTTCGGTGAATCTTTTGCTGTCGCACTGGACATATCGAAAGCCTTCGATAGAGTCTGGCACAAAGCTTTGATTTCTAAACTTCCCTCTTTCGGATATCTATCCTTCTCTCTGTGATCTTCTCGCTAATTTCCTTTCTGGTCGTTCTATAGCAGCTGTTGTAGACGGCCACCGTTCATCCTTTAAATCTATTAACAGTGGTGTTCCTCAGGGTTCTGTCTTATCACCTACACTTTTTCTACTTTTCATTAATGACCTTCTCTCTATCACTTCATCTCCTATCCACTCCTATGCTGATGACTCCACCCTTCATTATTCCTTCCAGTTTGAAAAACGTCCCACCCAACAGCAGTTGATAGACTCGAGAAGGGTAGCCTTGGAGCAACTAACCTATGATCTTTTTCGTATTCCAAATTGGGGCAGAGAAAATATGGTTGTTTTCAATGTCTCAAAAACTCAATTCCTTCATCTCTCCACTCGACACAATCTTCCACACAACTATGATATCTTCTTCGAAAACACACAACTCAAGCCTTCATCTGTTCTTAATATTCTTGGTGTTTCTTTTTCTCGTGATCATTTCTTGGAAAGATCACATTACTTCTCTTTCTAAACAAGCTTCTAAGAGGTTGTGTGTTCTGAGGCGCCTTCAGAATTTCTTCACGCCACCCCAGTTGCTTGCTCTGTATAGGGGTGTTGTTCGCCCCTGTATGGAGTATGCTTCGCACATCTGGGGTGGTTCCACACATGCAGCTCTCCTAGAGAAGGTGGAGTCTAGGGCATTTCGTCTCATCAACTCTCCTGCTCTTACTAACTCTCTTCAATCTCTTTCTGCCCGTCGAATTGTTGCGTCACTCTCTCTTTACTATCGCTATTACAACGGACACTGCTCTTCTGAACTCTCTCGTCGCATACCTCCTCCATTGAGAAGAGCTCGTGCGACACGCCTTTCTACACATTCTCATCCTTTCTCTGTCCAACTCTCCGACCCCAGACTTAACCGCTATGCTCAGTCTTACATATACTCTACTGGTAAAGTCTGGAACACACTCCTTTCATCTATTTTTCCCAACTTCCTTTGACTTGCATACTTTCAAACGCCGTGTATCTGGACACGTCGGCCACCATCGACCATGTTAATAGATCTTTCCCAACTCCGGTGGAATTTGGTAGGCCTCCGGCCTTTGCCCACCGGAGGAAACATAAAATATATATATATATATATATATATATATATATATATATAATATATATATATATATATATATATATATATATATATATATATATATATATATATATATATATATATATATATATTTAAATACAAGCTATTTATTAGGGTACAGAAGCTTCATGAATGAGCAATGTTGACTCTTTTTCTAAACGATCCACATTCTGCATGTACATTTTTCCATTGTCTCTCTCAAAAGAAAATTGCTTCAACCACTGAAAGAAACAAGATGTGAACGAAGATTCGAGTAAGATTTCAAGAATCAAATAGGAAAAGAAGAGATGTTCTACTAGAAGAACATTCACTAGAAAACAATTGCAAGATACCACTCAAACTCACAATTGTTGGTCACTATCTATTCCTCGGAGCATCTATCAAAGGTAGAAAAGGACGTGTAAGAGAAACCTAGAAAGCAATAATTAGTTTATAGCAAAAGAAATTAAATTTCTCACATTTTTAAATTCAGGTCATACGAGCAAACCTGGTTAAAGTGCTGAACACCTACGATGAATGTGTAAAACGAGGAAAATATGATCAATTGTATAAAGTGTGTGACATCACAAAAAAAAAAAAAAAAGGTTGAATAGTTTTGTCGTGATGATAGATAGGTTGGAAGTAGAACTGCAGATCGGAAACAAAGGACAGTTTGGTTTAACTCGAGTTAAACTGGAAGATTTCCTGAAATGAAGTTTCAGTAAATACCTAAATTTATTAATGCAAAATGAACTTTTCTGCCACTAATTCTTCTAACAGAGAGAAGAGCCTCTCTACTAATAATTTGTAGACTTATCTCTTACAAATGACTGTCAAAATGTGCAATGCAGAAGATTATCAGAAGCTTTACAGCTTCTTGCAGGTTTACAAAAATGCATTAAACCCATTAAAAAAGTTTTGGAATCCAGAACTATCGAGATTAGATATTCGCATACAGTGGCGGCTCGTCTATATGGGCTCCAGGGCTGCAGCCCCTCCAAATTAAAAATACCAGGAGTATAATGTTGATATAAATATGAAATTTTTGTCAGAGAAAAGTGATTTAAATTCATTTTTTAACAACTTAATACATAAAAAGTATAAATCAATAAAGAAAATAAGAATTAAATGCATTTTGCAACAAAATGCATATTTCAAATTTTTGGGTACGATATTTTTTTTCATACATTGCAATTATATAAAATATGGGCTGTAAAATCTCAGTCCTAAATTAGGCCAACTTATCAGTTAAATAATAAGACAAATGTGGCAACTTACGAAAAAAATAATGCCAAATTGCCAATAGCAGTTTTTATCAAGTTGCTAGTTTGTCTTTCTGTCCTTTTAAGTACAGATCATAAAGAATTTAAACCGACTAAAACAGTTGTTTAATGTACCATGTCGAGGGAGGTTATATTTTTTTCTTGTGGAAGAAAAATTACAAGATTTATATATGTGTTTTTTTTCTTGTTCGATATATATATATATATATATATATATATATTATATATATATATATATATATATATATATATATATATATATATATATATATATATATATATATATATATATATATATATATATATATATATATATATATATATTTATGGCCAGACAGACTGCACTTCTACATACTTAAATATTACAAAAATTATAACATTTTTGGAATCATTGCAGAATTTTAAGTAAGAAAAATTGGGAAATAGGAAAAAAATCTTATAATAATTTTAATACGCACGTATAATTGTTTTTAATATGTTAAAAGACATTGTACGTTTGGCAAGTCTGTTTTTGTGAGATAAATTTCTCCAATTTTGAAGGAAGATAAATTTAGCGATTGAGTAAGAATAGTGTAAAAAAATGTGAAATATATATAATTTGGTGTAATATGGGAGTATGCTTTTAAACCCAGTAACATATTCAGAACCATCAGGTACGTATGAAATTATATATATATATATATATATATATATATATATATATATATATATATATATATATATATATATATATATATATATATATATATATATATATATATATATATATATATAAACTTGCAGCCCCTCCTTGCCAAGTTTACACGAGCCGCCACTGTTCGCATATCAAATCAGCGTGTAGAGCGGGTAATTAAAGGCCTTCAAGATCTTTCAGACGTCTGTAAAAAGAAGGGGAAACTTCAGGCTAGATTTATTTTGCATAGCAAAATATAATAATTCTATATCAGGTTGTCATCATGCTAAATACCTCTCAATCTTTTTTCGTTATAAAGATACTCATACTTGTTGAATGGATATGTAATTTGTTATTAATTATATGTTATGGTTTAGAAATAAACTATTAAATTTTCCAAAAGGTAAAATCTCCTTTCCAATTACATCATTCGAGTTTGAAAATAAGGCTCCTGAAATATTTTGATTTATACACTGTACGTGTGTATAGTGAAATAGAAATTTTGGTTTGAGGGTAACCTTTCCAAACACTAAATCAAATTAATACCATTTTCATAACTTTTTAACCAAAGTTCATTGATTTATTTCACAGGAACGTTGGGTTGAAAAAAGTCATAACTCTAATATATATATATATATATATATATATATATATATATATATATATATATATATATATATATATATATATATATATATATATATATTATATATATATATATATATATATATATATATATATATATATATATATATATATATATATATATTATATATATATATATATATATATATATATATATATATATATATATATATATATATATATATATATATATATATATATATATATATATATATATATATATTATATATATATATATATTATATATATATATATATATATATATATATATATATATATATATATATATATATATATATATATATATATATATATATATATATATATATATATATATATATGTATGTGTGTGTGTGTGTGTGTACGTGAGTGCCTGTGTGAGTATGTATCTTTGTAGACTACCTTTAAAATTTGAGCTTTGAACCCAAAACATTGAGTCCTCATTCAGGTCCCATTTGAAGTAGCAAGGTGAGAAGTTTTTGCAATTCTGACAGTGTGTTTCGTTTGCAATTGTATACCGGTGCAGCTACTGCCCACTGGATCGTCATTTTCACCATTTATCATTACAGAGGGTATCTCTAACATATTCTCGTCTTACAATAGAGTGCCTCACACTACCACCCCTCTCCGCCTTCTTCACATGTCTGTCACAAAATTGCAAGCACTTTTTTACGTTATCTTTTGTAAAAAATATTTAAATGACAAATATAAATATGTCTTAGAGATTCTTTGAGCGGCAACATCTAAACATTGCCCTTCATCCAACTGTCACCCTATCATCACTTTGGAGATGGCAGCTTCAGATGGGTAAATTCAATACTATGCCGTCGACTTGCCCTGGTGTTTTGCTCCTTTTATTAATTTTCCAACATACGCGATTTTGCAAGAATGAGATATGAGGAGCCTAGAAATAGGAGAAGGAAAAGGATTAGAGTTTAATAAAAGAGCTAAATATGGTTATAGAATTTTTCTAAAGAACGTGGAATCCATCTGGAGAAAGTTTCATTTCCAACCATAACACTTGATGGAATATTTATCTAAAATTTTAAAGACTTATAGAATCAGCTTCAAAACTAAATATGATCCCACAAAACAGACGAAAGGATGAATTTGAAAGTGAAGCGAAATCATAAGATAAGATGTTTGACATTTGCACATGCAACTGTTATGTTGAAAATTGGATAGTAGTCATAGTAGATGCAAAATTAAAATGCGTATTATTGAATGATAATCGTCCTTTGTAGGTCAGAAACAAAGAATAAATCAACTTGAGACAATTGATAAAGCAGTAACTGGTGTGAGAAGAATGAAGCAAGAAAAATTGGAAAGGTTAAATACTGAATCTATTATAAGTCTCGGCAGGGGTAGAGGTTGTAGCAGCAGCAGAAACTGCACCCATACCCAAGCCGTAAAAACATTTGGCCCTTCAACCAACATAGGATTAAACTTTGATGTTATGGAAGAAGAAACACTGGAAATTGAAGAAAGGGGAAATGCTGAAGAATTTCTTCTAGAATTTGAACTAAGGGAAAATTCTCAGAATAGATTTGTGTCTAAACCTTTAACGATAACAGCTGACATGTTTTGAATAAGCCATAGGGCCACTGCTGCAATAGTCAATGCAGCATTAAAGGATATATAAACTAATATTATGAACAGGAAAAAAAGTTGAACGAGAGAGGAAACGTGTTGGAAAAAAGAATGCCATCAAAAAGAAATTAGGAAACACAAATTGAATGCATTGGGTTTGACGGCAGAAAAGATCAAACTAAAAGAAAAGATGGAACTGAATTGGAAGAACATTATGTTTTGATAAAAGAACCAGATGATATACATATTACTCATGTTACACCAGATTCTGCCAAGGTCCGATGTATTACTGATGAAATAATAACTTTCTTAATTGATTCTAATAGCAAAATTTCCCTTAAAGCTATTTTTGTGATGAGTCTCCATTTAACACTGGAAGAATTGGTGGAGTTTTGAGACTGATTAAAATATATTTGGAAAGACCGACACAGTAGTTAATTTGCCTCTTACATACAAGTGAATTTCCATTTAGACATATATTCGAGGCAATTGATGGAGAAACATCAGGACCAAATATTTTTAAGGGTGTCATTGGAAATAAATTGAAGAAGATGTGAATAAACTGGAGACAGTTGATCTTGAACTTATAAACAGCAACTTTGAAAAAATCCTCTAAGATATCGTTAAGCAAATTAGCACTGAACAAAAATATTTGCATGAAATGTGTATCAGTATAAAATCAGGGAATATATTGCTTTCATTAGTCAAGAAATCTCCAGGCACCCTTCATCATGCCAGATGATTGACAAAAGCAAACAGGACCTTACGGTTATACCTTTCCACAAAACATCTAAGCAAAGCTCTTCAAAATCTAGTAAATATAATAATGAGAGTTTACCCACCAGGTTGGTTTTGGATGAAGTCACATCCAAATGGTGCAGGTAATTTTGGGTACCTGATGTGCCTACTTAAATACGTGGAAAAAGCATGCTATGATTATGTAGGCGTGTACTAAGAAACAATTCGTACTCTTGCTCTTCCTGTGAATGTATTACTTGCAATGTTAGCGGCTAAGAGAAAAGAGATAAGATATTTTGGTGTTCAACGAATTATTCAAGCAAGAGCAATGCGAGAGTTTTTGAACTGTCTAAAACACTAAACTTTAATGCAGATTTATATTCAAACATGATTGATTAGGAAAAGGAAATAGTCACTCAGCCACCTATTTTTAAAGGATTTAAAAATTAACGAAGTAAAACAATTTGTAAATGAGCCAATTAACATATGTTTTGTTTCCTAGCCAACAGCCTGAGTGAAGAGCAGAAAGGAAATGTAGTTACACAAGTGTCACAAGTAAGTATAGGATATGAAAACACACTCGAGTATGTTTTGAATGTGATACAGTCTAGAAAAGAACTTAAGGAATTCAACAGCAAAAAACATCGGTCCCAATAACTATTTAGATTTATAAAATGGTAAACGTTAAGAGGTTCGCTTTTTTTTTGTTAATAATTTTATTTTATATTTTAATTATAAATCATACCTAACGCATATATATATATATATATATATATATATATATATATATATATATATATATATATATATATATATATATATATATATATATATATATATATATATATATATATATATATATATATATATATATATATATATATATATATATATATATATATATATATATATATATATATATATATATATATATATATATATATATATATATATATATATATATATATATATATATTATATATATATATATATATATATATATATATATAATATATATATTATATATATATAAAAAAGGGATGAAATTTATAAGTATTGTTGATTTCTTTTTCATTTTCCCTTAAAGTTTGTGAAGAGTATTTAGGTGTATGTCTTTGGTGTGTGCATCTTTATGAATATGTCTTATACCTTATATTCAGCCTCTGAGCTAATGTAAAAAGAAAGACGACGTATTGTTATTTATTTTCCTAATTTTTCCGGGGATTGGGTGTTGTGCGAGGGGTAGGGAGACGGTTGCACAACCATAAAATTTGACAAATAATATGTGTTACATCATACTGACGTCCGTACACAACGCAGTTTTTGGAAAATAAATTTTTACCTACCCTATTATATATATATATATATATATATATATATATATATATATATATATATATATATATATATATATATATATATATATATATATATATATATATATATATATATATATATATATATATATATATATATATATATATATTTATGAAAGTTGTTAAAATATATGCTTTAGGGACTTAAAAAAAGAATTTCTTATATCTATTAAAAGTTATAATAAAAACAAAAGAATTTTGCGAAATATGAGAAGATAAAAAATTGACTGAAACCAAAACAAATTATTTAATAATTTTCCTTTTTTATTTTTTTTTATTTATTTTTTTATCTTTTTAATCTTCTACAATTTTCTTTTTCTTTATTTTTCTTTATCCGAATTTTTTATTATTATTTTTAAAAAGAATTATCTTAGACGGATGTTTAAAACTTTGAATCATTCATCATTATTACATTCCTTATAATATATATATATATATATATATATATATATATATATATATATATATATATATATATATATATATATATATATATATATATATATATATATATATATATATATATATATATATATATGGACCGTTTATTTTGAAAAGTGGTGTAAGTCCATTTTTGAGAAAAATGAGCTATCACGTAATTCATGCTTAATTTATGTATTTTTTTATATATAACTAGTCCGTGTTTAATTTCTCAAAAAAATCCCATGTTTTGTACAACTTAAAATCGGTCGGTAAATGAAATTGCATAATCATCGATTATGAAAGTGGTGTAAGTCCAATTGACAGAGGTAGGTGGCATAGCAGATGGATGCCGATCAGTGTTTTGTTATTTTTCATTTATTTTATACTAGCTGTGTCCCGCGGTTTCACCCGCGGACGATTTGCATTGTTTCCCCTCCGTGTTTCCACTACTCGTAAGTTAAAAGATAGATATTAAAAAATTAGAGAAATGGCATTGATGTGGTTGAAGGTTGTCCAGTCGGAAAACAGCATTGAGATAATTGACCACAAATTTTTACTCTCGGGGCATTCATACCTTCCGAACGATGCAGATTTTGGCATCATAGAAATGGCATTGAGAAAAATGAATTTTGTGTACACACCACAAGATTACTATAATGTAATAGCGCAATGTAGAAAACAGGATAAATTCATTTTATATGAAATGAAACGGGAGAATTTCATTTCAACAAAAAATCTCCAAAATGCAATTAAAAAACAGATAAAAAAAAATACTAATGGGGAACAGGTCAATTGGTTGCAAATATGTTGGTTGAGGTTCCTCAAAATTGCACCATATACCATTTTTTATAAAACAACGATGACTGACGCAGAATTTAAAATTATCAATTTATTACCTCTACGTCCTGGAAGACCGTTAAAATTTGAAAAAATCGCCCTGGAGCCTTTGTACCAAAATGCCAGACCTATTACGTACGAAAAATATAAAGACATGAAGCAGCTACTACCCTATATACCTCCGGTGCATCATGCATATTTTGAAACACTACCACATGCAGAGAATAAGTAAATTCTTGTAATCAGTATCTTGTAATGACAATGTAATTGACCGTCTAAAATAAAATTTTATGTGTTGTTATGCGTATTTGTAAACAAAATTATATTAAAATGAAGTATATTTTAAGCGATATTTGATTTTCCAAAATTGAAATTAAACTATTTTTACAATTGTCTAATTTTGAAAGTGGTGTAAGTCCATTTACAGCACATAAATATGTGTTATCGTAGTCTCATAAGCCAAAAACAAATTTATTTAAACAAATTAAATGTTGATAAAACAATAGAAACAAGGCCAGACCTCATATGATTTGCCTGTATTTTTAAATCAACAAATATAGTAACCTTTAATTTTCTCGAAACAAAAGAAAATGGACTTACACCACTTTCAAAATAAACGGTCCATATATATATATATATATATATATATATATATATATATATATATATATATATATATATATATATATATATATATAATATATATATATGGTTGGCCTTGTAACATGTGGGACTAACTTGCATAGTGGACTGGTGATATCTACCTAATGAAAAAAAAACCCTTATAAACCACTTACAAGCCATAGTAGGATGATAAAGTTAATGTTAACATTTTTATGTTTTCATTTTTTATGTATTAAGTTAGATGTATTATCATGCCTAATACAATGTTGATTTTATGGCAATAGATACAATGCACAGTAATAAGAGGAAAACTGAAAAGCAACAAAAATGATCAAAAACATTTTAAAAAGGGCAACGGGCTTGTTGATAAACCTTATAGAAATGTTATTTTTTCTTTATTTTTATATTACTCATTTCCTTTCTTATAAATACTGTTTTATAATTCATTATTTTATCTATTATCATAAATCCAACATTGTAAGTGATTAAATTCAACTTGATTAATACATAAAAATTTAAAGTAATCAACAGGGTATTAGGATATTTTTTCGGCTTTTTTTGTCGATTATTATATTCTGGAATAAAATTTTTGTTATATAAAGTACAAATAAATAAATAAATAAATAAAATAAAATAAAATAAAATAATTCGAATCTCTCCATTATTGGGCGATATACTCAATTGTGATTACTTGTCAAATTCTGCAACTTTTACAGATTTTGAGATTCATATTTCTTCACTTTTTTCAATACAGTTTTTTTCCTTGACAAAACTTGTCCAAATTTTCGGAGACTCTAGAAGAAAGGCATACCTAAAGTTTCATAGTAAAACATTTTAGATATATTTCCCTAAAAACACGTTGAGGTAAAATGCAGAAAAAAAGTTTTAAAATTTTGAAATTTTTTTTTTGGCCGAATTTCAAAATTCTAAACATCATTACTTTTTTCAGGAATAAATATTTAGAGTGTCTCACGGTGAAACTTTAGATGTCCCCTTCCTCTGCAATTTCTGAAAATTTGACTAACTTTGGTTAAGAAACAGAAAGTTATATTCGAAACAGTGTTGGTGCCAAATAGGTCTTAAAAGTATACCTCACTTGATATAACTTTCTTGCTTCTTGATCTAAATGGCCCAAATTTTCAGGAATTGAAGAGAAAGGGTATATGTAAAGTTTCATTATAAGACATTTAGATATCTATTCCTGAGAAAAGTAATGGAGTTTTGAAATTTAAAAAAAAAAAAATTTCTATTTTTTTTAAATTTTTATATTTATTTATTTATTTTTTTTTTGCATTTTACCTTACAACGTATTTTTAGAGATATATATCTAAAATATCTCACAATGAAACTTTAGTTAAATCATTCTATTATAGTTCCTGAAAATTTGAACAAGTTCGGTCAAGGAAAAAAAAAAAAAGATATATCGAAAAAAGTGAAGGGGTGTATTTTTCAAAATCTATAAAAGTTATGAAAATTTGACAAGAATTCGGAAGTGCGTATCTCGCCCAATAATGGAGATATGACATGTTTTTGTACTTCAGATACTAAAAATTTTATTTTAGAATATCATAATCGACAAAAAAAAAAAAAAAAAAAAAAAAAAAAAAAAAAAAAAAAAGTCCGAGCTTCATTTACATCCTGAATCTCACAAAGTATCGCTTGAAAAAACATTGTGTAGATACCTCTTGTCCACAGTCTGGGTGGGTCCAACATGTTTTGATACACTCTATATATATATATATATATATATATATATATATATATATATATATATATATATATATATATATATATATATATATATATATATATATATATATATATATATATATATATATATATATATATATATATATATATATATATATCATCACCGTCCAACCCGGGTTCTTGCGCCTGTCGGGTGCTACTCCTCCGAAATTTTCTCCACGCATTTCTGTCCTCATATATATATATATATATATATATATATATATATATATATATATATATATATATATATATATATATATATATATATATATATATATATATATATATATATATATATATATATATATATATATATATATATATAGGGAGAGAGATTGAAACTATTAAACAATTTCATTTTTGGTTTCCTCAACAAAGAAAGTTAAAACAAAAATTAAAATCAAGTTGACGTGAAATAACTCAAATAGCAAGCAATAAATAAGTTGCTTTTTTTAAAATTTTAAATTATAAAATTTATTTTTGCTTGGATTTTTCATTTATTTATTTATTTATATATTTATTTATTTAATTGTTTATTATTTACCTATTTCTGATATCATTCTAGTCATGGAAAATACTTGTGACTTCGAACAGCTTTTGCGATATTCTATTATCTTGTTAATAACATCTGAGGCCAAAGAGAAAGGAATAGGCAAAATGATATGAGAGGAACCAAGTCGAGACGAAACTCTTGCAGGAAGGCAGAGAAATAACTCAGTAGGTAAAGAGAGGCATTTCTAATAGCTAAAAGGAATACAACGGAAGAGGATATAAATCATTTTAAATTTGAGAAAGACCAACAGTAAAATCATTAAAGAACTGAACGATTTGAAAGGGAGAATAAAAGGTCTTTTGTTTTAGAACTTGAACAATAATAGAAGACTGTCATACATAAATAGTAATAAAGGAAAAAGATAGATACCTCAAATTAATAAAATTTTCCTTCAGAAGACTGAACAAATTGGTAAGGAAAAATAATCCGATTAAAGAAGTAAAGAAGGAGGCTCGTAAAAAAAAAAAAAAAAAAAAAAAAAAAAAAAAAAATAAATTAAAAAATCTGCTCACTTAGAGTAAAAACTAAAACGAAATTTAATGAAAATCTTGAATCCAGTTTTTATTTTTAAGAGAAAGAAAGAAAGAGAAACCAAGGTAATTATTAATTAATTCATACATCATAAACATTTATTCAGAACGGAAAATTACAATCTATATTATTTTAATAATGGAAATATTACATTATATTTTTCACTGCTTTCTTTAGCATTTAATACAAATTTCACTTTATCTGTATAAATTTTATACAACGATAGTGTTAATGTCTCT
>SEYY01007912.1:22500-43064 GCA_009176605.1 Armadillidium nasatum
ATCCGATCACCTTCTTATCTCTGTATCCTCTTCTATCTCTTCAAGTCTTCCGCAGAAAAGACCCCCTTCTATTGATAGGAAACGTTTGAAGCACTTCGTTGCCACAAGCTCAAGCTTGTCGGACTTGCAGTCGTACTTCTTCAATTTTCCGTGGAATGATTATTGCTTCCGTGGGAGGGTTCCCTCGGAGTGTGCAGAACGCATTACTGAGGTAAGTCTCTCTGGCATGGAGGGATACATTCCATTTTCTTTCCCTTCTACTAAACCTAACAAACCTTGGTTTATCTCTGCTTGTTCTCGTGCTATCCACTGCAGGAATATTAACTTCAGGGATTACCATCGTCTTCAAACTCCAGAAACTCATGCTACTTATATTTCATCCCGGAATCGTTCAAAATCTATCCTTTGTAATACTAAAAACTCTTTTCTCTGTAGAAAATGCAATAATCTTTCTGGTTCCTCTTCCTCACGCTCTCTTTGGCATTTTGCAAAAAAAAATGTCAACTCATCTAACTTTGCTACTTCCTCTTTCAATCCCTTATTATCTTCCGACGGCAGAACTGCTGTTTTACCTTCTTCTAAAGCTGAACTCTTTGCTCAAACTTTTGCCTCTAACTCTACCTTAGACGATTCGGGAGCTATTCCTCCTCCTTCAACCCCCTCCAACTCAGTTATGCCTAAAATAAGAATTTCTTCTAAAGATGTCATTTCTGCTCTCTCTGAGCTTAATACTAAGAAGGCGTATGGTCCTGATGGTATTCCTCCTGTGGTTCTCAAAACTTGTGCTTCCGAGCTTGCACCCGGCCTTGGTAAACTATTTCGTCTTTGTCTCTCTACTTCAATCTTTCCTTCTTTCTGGAAACGTGCGCTCATTCAACCTGTACCGAAGAGGGGGGATCCCTCTCAATCCTCTAACTACCGTCCAATTTCCTTGACCTCCGTTCTTTCTAAAGTTTTTGAATCTATCCTTAATAAGAAGATTTGGAAACATCTCAATTCTTATAATCTTATCTCTGATTGCCAGTATGGCTTTCGAAAGAAACACTCTACTGTAGATCTTCTTTCCCTACTTTCTGACTCTTGGTCCTCCACTCTTCGGCATTTCGGTGAATCTTTTGCTGTGGCGCAGGACATATCGAAAGCCTTCGATAGAGTCTGGCACAAAGCTTTGATTTCTAAACTTCCCTCTTTCGGTATCTATCCTTCTCTCTGTGATCTTTTCTCTAATTTCCTTTCCGGTCTTTCTATAGCAGCTGTTGTAGACGGTAACTATTCTTCATTTAAACCTATTAATAGTGGTGTTCCTCAGGGTTCTGTCCTATCTCCAACACTTTTTCTGTTTTTCATTAATGCCCTTCTTTCTATTACCTCATCTCCTATCCACTCCTATGCTGATGACTCCACCCTTCATTACTCCTTCCAGTTTCTAAAACGTCCCACCCAACAGCAGTTGATAAACTCGAGAAAGGTAGCCTTGGAGCAACTAACCTCTGATCTTTCACGTATTTCAAATTGGGACAGAGAAAATATGGTTGTTTTCAATGCCTCTAAAACTCAATTCCTCCATCTCTCCACTCGACGCAATCCTCCAAACAACTATAATGTCTTCTTCGAAAACACACAACTCAAACCTTCATCTGTTCTTAATTTTCTTGGCGTATCCTTTTCTCGTGATCTTTCTTGGAAAGATCATATTACTTCTCTTTCTAAACACGCTTCTAAGACGTAGGTGTTCTCACACCACTCCAGTTGCTTGCTCTGTATAGGAGTGTTGTTCGCCCCTGTATGGAATATGCTTCGCCCATCTGGGGTGGTTTCACTCCTTCAGCTCTGCTTGAGAAGATGGAGTCTAGGGCTTTTCGTCTCATCAACTCTCCTGCTCTTACTATCTCTCTCCAATCTCTTTCTGCCCTTCGAATTGTTGCGTCATTCTCTCTTTACTTTCGCTATTACAATGGACACTGCTCTTCTGAGCTCTCTCGTCGCAGACCTCCTCCCTTGAGAAGAGATCGTGCAACCCGCCTTTCTACACAGTCTCATCCTTTCTCTCTCCAACTCTCTCACTCCTGACTTAACCGCTATGCTTAATCTTACATATACTCTTCTGGTAAAGTCTGGAACACACTCCATTTATCTGTTTTCCCAACTTCCTTTGACTTGCATACTTTCAAACGTCGTGTATCTGGACATGTCGGCAACCATCGACCAGGATAGATTTTTCCCAACTCCGGTGGAATTTGGTAGTCCGTCGGCCTTTGCCCACCGGAGGAGATATATATATAATATATATATATATATATATATATATATATATATATATATATATATATATATATATATATATATATATATATATATATATATATATATATATATATATATATATATATATATATATATATATATATTTATTATTATTATTTTATTTATTTATTATTATATTATATATATATATATATATATATATATATATATATATATATATATATATATATATATATATATATATATATATATATAATATATATATATATATAATAATATATATATATATATATATATATATATATATATATATATATATATATATATATATATATATATATATATATATATATATATATATATATATATATATATATATATTATATATCTGGTGAAGCAAAGGCCAGAGGCCTACTAAAATTTCCACCAGTGTTTGGGAGAAAATCGGAAACCTGGTCAAATTAAAGGCTGGCATCTCCGGATGCATGGAAATTTAAGTTGTGTAAGTCAAAGGAAGTTGGGAAAGTAGATGAAGGGAATATGTTCCAGACGTGTACATGTACATGGTAGAGTACATGTAAAATTGGGCATAGTGGTCAAGTCTTGGGTCAGAGAGATGGACAGAAAAAGGATTAGACTGTGTAGAAAGACGTGTCGCTCGAGGAGGTATTATGACGAAAGATTTCAGAATTTCAGTGTCCATTGTAAAAGAGATCGTATAGACACACTGATGCAACAATTCGACGGGAAGAGAGAGAGTGGAGAGTATTAGTGAAAGCAGGGGAGATGATGAGACGAAAAGCCCTAGACTCCACCTTTTCAAGGAGAGCTGTATGAGTGGAATCACCCCAGATGTGTGAGTCGTACATCATACAGGGATGAACAACACCCCTATAAAGAACAGCAACTGGGGGGAAATGAAGAAATTCTGAAGGTGCCTCAGAACACCTAACCTCTTAAAAAATTATTTAGAAGGAGAAGTAATGTTATCTTTCCAAAAAAGATTAAGAGAAAAAATGACACTAAGAATATTAATAACCTGGTAATTTTAAAATTAGGTATTTAAAAAATTCACTTTCGTATCTAAATCTTTTACCTATTGTTTAATGAGGCCTAGTTTGATATGAAGAGGAGGAAATAATATTTTACCTCTGATTACTAAAGGTGCATTAATTAAATTTTTTTCTCCCACGCTAAGTGATGTTTGTGTTAGAGATATTTGTTTGAAAAAATATTCTTATTCGGCTCTGCTGTCCCATAATATTCTATAGAAAACAGGAACACCCATGAAACTTCTAGAATCCCATCAGATTTGTAACTTATCTTAATAATATTAAAATGGGTTAAAAATGATACTAGAAAAATTATTTTTAGAGTTGTACATATAAAAATAGACATAATGCAACAATACAATAACAACAGGTACAAATATCTTAATACTAATTAAAATGCATAAGTGTAACTGCAAAAAAAACTTTGGGAGTATTGAGAAAAAATTTTTTTTTATGAATTCGATGAAGGAGGAAGGATGCTGAGCAAAATCAGGACATGATAGAGCAAAACCGAGTGAAAATTCTTGATCAACGCACACAGATTATTTCTAATTCAGTGTCAAATCAAAAAATTTAGATTTGTTTCCCAGTGAAATTACCCCAGAAATTGGAGGAAAGATTATAATCTTTCCCCGATTTCTGGGGTAATTTCATATCATCTTGATATATGTTTCTCTATCCAATACTAAATAGCCTTTCATTGTCAATGGAAGAGGGTGGAGCAGAAATATTTATTAGCCAATATATGTAAGTTAATTAGCAAAATAATAGGCAAAAAATTGACAATGACGATTGAGAAAAAATGCCGATTTTGACAATGGCGACTAATCGTCCCTTCACTAATTTATGGAATCATAGTTTTTATACCGTAGTGGACAAAAAGTGATATTTGAACTCTCTGAGTAAGGCTTTAAAATTCATAACTCTGAATATGGAATTTAAAAATTTCGGCTCCAACTCCAACTTTAAGATTTCAAAAACAAAATATTAATTAATAAAATTATATTATAGTAAGTGTATGAAAGAGGGTCTAGAGTTGGAGAAGACAAAAAAATGTATCGCAGGCTCGGTTACGATATTCATTCATGTCTTGTGATTTTTTTGAAAACACCTCGTAACTTATTAACTTTTTTTCTCTTTTATCATTCACTTCGCTTTATTAAAAACACGAGATTTAGTTTAGTGGTCTTTGCACTAATATATATATATATATATATATATATATATATATATATATATATATATATATATATATATATATATATATATATATATATATATATATATATATATATGGTTTTATATATTCATCCTGTATAAGAAATTGAATTTAATTAGCAGCTAAAATGAAAAAGGATTTAATAATTAAAACTTTAATTATAAAGATTTCATTAATATGAAAGAGTGTGAAAAAGCTCCGACATAAACAACCATTAAGTTAAGAAAAGTTACATTAATATTTTCTCTGAAAGATAGAGAAAGAGAATAAGAAAAAAAAGGAAGAAAAATTAAGAGAAAAAGAAATAGAAAAAGAAAGAGAGAAAGAAAAAGAAAGAAAGAGAGATAGGAAAAGAAAGAATGAGAGGAAGAAAGAAAAAGAAAAAGAAGAAATGAAAGAAAGCGAAAAAGAAAAAGAAAAAGAAAGAAAGGAAGGAAAAGAAGGAATGAGAAGAAGAAAGAGAGAAGGAAGAAATGAAAGAAAGAGAAAAAGGAAAGAAAAGAGGAAGAAAAAGATAGAAAGAATGTAAGAGACAAAGAAAGAGATAGAGAAAGAAAAAGATTAAATAGAGGAAGCAAAGTTTATATTTTTATTTTAAAGGATTTTATTCGAAAGTACATCATTCAAAATTTATTTTATTATCGAATATTTTTTGCCAATACTTATCTATTTAAAAATTAAAATAAAACTGAATGAATAAAACGATAAAAAGGTCTCTGAAGAGAGCTTAACTTGAACTCTGTAATGAATTCATGCTCAAATTATGACGTCTTTCCAATAACTGAATCCACAGGGAAAGCACTAAATTTTTAATACCTTTTCAAGTCCATTTAAATAATATATATATATATATATATATATATATATATATATATATATATATATATATATATATATATATATATATATATATATATTATATATATATATATATATATATATACTTACAACTATTATATATATTATCAACCACATTTAACTTATGTTTAACCTCAAAGCTATTGTTGGTCAGGTGAAAATATTTTTTTTTTCAATTAAATCACCTCACAACGTAATCTATAACAAGTAGTTTAAATATACTTCTACTTAATAATGATAATAATAATAACAATAATAATAATAATAATAATAATAATAATAATAATAGTAATAATAATAATAATGATAATAATAATAATAATAATAATAATAGCTTCATCACCATTTAACTGATGCCCTTGTTAATAGTATAATTAATTTTCTTGAAATATTTTTTAACTTTTCATGACGATGTTTTGAGATCAAAACATCGAGTTGAATTGAAGGTAGTTGAAGCGTAACTTTTATGTCTGCCGCAGTCATTTCGATCATATATATATATATATATATATATATATATATATATATATATATATATATATATATTATATATATATATTATATATATATATATATATATATATATATATATATATAATATATATTATATTGGAAAGATGACAACTTCTCTTACTAAAAAAGTTTCTAAGTGGTTGGGTATTCTGAGGCGCCTTCTGAATTTCTTCACTCCACTCCAGTTTCTTGCCTTTATAGGGGTGTTCCTCGCCCCTGTATGGAGTACGCTTCACACATCTGTCGTGATTCCCTTCATACAGCTCTCCTTGAGAAGGTGGAGTCTAGGGCTTTTCGTCTCATTAACTCTCCCTCTCTCACTAACTCTCTCCAGCCTCTTTCTGCCCGTCGAATTGTTACATCACTCTATCTGTACTATCGATATTACAATGAACACTGCTCTTCTTAACTCTCCCGTCGCATACTTCTTCTAGTGAGAAGAGCTCGTACGACCCGCCTTTGTACACGATCTCATCCTTTCGCTGTTCAACTCTCCGACCCCAGACTTAACCTCTATGCTCACTGTTACATGTACTCTACTGGTAAAGTCTGGAACACACTAACTTTATCTGTTTTTCCGGCTTTCTTTGACTTGCACACTTTTTAACGAAGTGTATCGGGACATGTCGGCCTTTAACGACCAAGATTCAATGTTTCCCAGCTCCAGTGAAAACTGGTAGGCCTCAGCCCTTTGCCCACCGGAGGATATATATATATATATATATATATATATATATATATATATATATATATATATATATATTATATATATATATATATATATATATATATATATATATATATAAACTAATCTTTCTGGTTCATCTTTCTCACATCCTTTTTGACATTGTGTTAAAAATGTCAAATTTATCTTTCCTTTGTCCTTTTTCCTTCCTCTAGTGTATTCTAGAGACACAACTGTCGTTTTGTCTTCTTCTAAAGGTGAACTGTTGGCTCAAACCTTTGCTTCTAATTCCACTTTAGATGATACCGAAGCTTTTCTTCCTCCTTCAAACCCCTGTTTACCTTTTTAATTTTTATTTTTTTCAAATTTGTGAAACTATTTCACCTATATCTTTCTACTACTACCTTTCATTATTGCTGGAAATATGCGCTCATTCAGCCTATACCGAAAAAGGAGAACCTATCTTAACTTCTAACTATATTCTTATATTTTTTTAATCTTCGTTCTTCCTAAAAAAAAATCAATCCTTAACATTAGATTTATAAACATCTCAATTCTTTAAACTTATCCTTAATGCATATTATTGCTTTCGTAAGAAACGCTCAACCTGTGATCTTTCTCCTCTGATTCTTGTTCACCTGCTTTTCGACATTTCAGTGAATCTATTGCAGTGGCGTTAGGCATAACGACTGGCTTTAAAAAAGCTTTGACCCACAAACTTTTCTCTTTCGGTCTCAATCATTCTTTTTCTTAACTTCCTTCATTCTAAAATAATTCTTGTAGATGGGTAGATGGTTACAGTTCATACTTAAGACCTAATAATAGTGGTGTTCCTCATGGATCTGCTCAATCACCAACTTTTTTTCGCTTTTCATTAAAGATACATCTTTTCTTCATCATCTATCCAATCCTATGACGAAGACTCCTTGCGTTTATTATTTGCAGCAATTAATTATATCTAGGAGTAAAGCCCTGGAGCAGCTACTTTCGGATTTTTCCCGCACATCTATTGGGGTAGTAAAAAACATTTTAGTTTTGAATGCTTCAAAAAATCCTCATGCTTTCTACTCGAATCAATCTTCCACAAAACTATGATTTCTTCGAAAGCAGAACTCAAACCTTCGTCTGTCCTTAATATTTTCGGTGTCTCTTTTTCTCGTGATCTTTCTTGGAAGGATTACATTAATTCTCTTTCTAAAGAAGTTCTTTCACTCCACCCAAGTTGCTTGCTCTTTATATGAGTGTTGTTCGCCTCTGTATAGAGTACGCCTCACATATGAGGCTATTCCGCACACAGCGCTGATTGAAAATGTACAGTCTAGGGCTTTTTGTCTTATCAACTCTTTCGTATACACTAACTCTTTCCAGACTTTTTCTGCTCGTCGAATTATTACATGTTCTCACTATAGCTATTACAATGGAAACTGGTCTTCTGAACTTCCTTGTTACATACTTCCTCCTTTGAGAAGAGCTTGAACGACACGCCTTTTAACACAATCTCATCCTTTTTCCGTTCAACTCTCCGGCCCTAGCTTTAAGAACTATGCTCAATTTTACATGAACTTTACTGGTAAAGTCCGAAACACACTTCCTTTTTCCAATTTTTCCCAATTTTCTTTTATTGCAGACTTCAAATGTCGTGTATCTTGCCATAACAACCGTTAAATTAATTTTACCAGGATACACTCATTTTCGCAAGTCTTGTGTATATTAGTGTTCCTCTATCCTTTGCTAACCAGAGGATATATATATATATATATATATATATATATATATATATATATATATATATATATATATATATATATATATATATATATATATATATATATATTATATATATATGTATGTATGTATGTATGTATTGTTACGTTTAGAGCCCTTTCCATCAATACTAGAAGGTAACGTCAAATGTAAATCGCACAATCGACATTTGTGTACTGAAGAAATAAAGAGCTGAAAATTGTTCACATCCCCTCATGCTTTTGGCGAGCTCACTTTCACGATTAAATGATTCTGATACGAATATTTTTTCTTTTTACAAGAAATAATTCTCAAAAGAGTACATCGATTTTTACATTATTGTACTTTTATTATTTAATTTTAGTTGGTTTTTAGTTTTAGTGTTAATGAAATGAACGAAAATGTTAACCCATGTTTCAACAGAGCTTTTTTTAAGTACTCTTTTAGATTTATTTCTGCTTCTTCTCTCTCTTGATGCCTCCCCTTCCATTATCATCAAATTTCTTATCTTTTTCACCACTTACAATGAAGTCTGAAACAACGTTCCTTAAAAGAAAAGTTTATTACACTAATAAAAAATAGACCTTTCAATTTGAACGCTGATTATATTACAAACACTTGTTCTACGTTGCACTTCTAATCTACAGAGTTGACACCCAAGTAAATTTGTCTGGGAATGAGAATACTCAGCAAAAAAAAAATTATAAATAAATATATATATATATATATATATATATATATATATATATATATATATATATATATATATATATATATATATATATATATATATATATATATATATATATATATATATATAATATATATATATATATTTAAACAGATAAAACAATAAAAAGTTAAGGGGGAAAAATATGAATGTCAAAAGTTTTTGTTGCAACTTTAATGAATTTTTTTATAACTGCAATTATTCATAGGACTTAATTTTCATTCAAGATTCTAATTGGAAATGTATCCATTTTATTAATATATTTTTATACTGAATTAAGATTAGTTAATTAATATTATTATTATTATTTTTATTATTATTTTAATTATTATTGTTACTGAATCAAAAAAAACACAATACTTAATATTGACAAATGTTAAAAATAATAGCAAGCACTTTATTGTTATTTACTATCTTCATTATTTTAATTGCTATTAGCTTGCAGATATTTTAATTTTATTATTGTTAGTCCATATTTTTTATTATTATTTTTATTATTATTTTATAGGTTAAGATTACGATTTTAAAAAAATTAAAAATATATATATTTTTTTTTTTTAAATTTTATCTTAATAAGGATTAATTTTCATCTTGTATAATTTAATGGTCTCAAAGGACGAATTCGTTCTCCTACAAATCCAATTCAGTTTTGTATTTATACACGTAATGTGTACGGTATTTGTTTCTATAAATTATGGAAATGGAAAATTAAAAAAGATTAAAGATTATTGATTATTTTCAATGACTGTTATAATAATAATAATAATAATAATAATAATAATAATAATAATAATAATAATAATAATAATAATAATAATAATAATAATAATCATACTAATAATTAATAATAATTTTTTTTTTTTTTTTTTTTTTTTAAGTATTATTATAATTAATAGAATTAATATTATTATTATTATTATTATTATTTTACTAATATTATTAATTTTTTTATTCTTGTCAATATTAAAATTAGTATTAATCGCATTATTACTATTATTATTATTATTATTTTTATTACTATCATTATTATTATTATTATTATTATTATTATTATTATTATTATTATTATTATTATTATTATTATTATTATTATTATTATTATTATTATTATTATTATTATTATTATTATTATTATTATTATTATCATTATTATTATTATTATTATTATTATTATTATTATTATTATTATTATTATTATTATTATTATTGCTATAATTTCAGTGAAGTCACTATATCTGTAGAGGCTCGAAAGCATCATTACAAGTGTGCTTTAAAAGAAAAATCTAATTTTCTGATTTTCCTTCCTCAGTAACTCAACTTTTGGGAGAAGAAGTCGTTCAGTTTGAAAAAGATTTTCAAAAACTAAAAATAAACGAAAGCGAAGTCGTCAAAGGATCTCTTATTCGGTTGAAAGCAAAAGTTCTTCTTGAAGGTGGGCAAAATCTTTAATCTTCATTATATATATATATATATATATATATATATATATATATATATATATATATATATATATATATATATATATATATATATATATATATATATATATATATATATATATATATATATATATATATATATATATATATATATATATATATATATATATATATATATATATATATATATATATATTATATATATATATATATATATATATATATATATATATATATATATATATATATATATATATATATATATATATTATATATATATATATATATTATATATATATATATATATATATATATATATATATATATATATATATATATATATATATATATATATATATATATATATATATATATATATATATATATATATATATATATATATATATATATATATATATATATATATATATATATATATATATATATATATATATATATATATATATATATATATATATATATATATATATATATATATATATATATATATATATATATATATATATATATATATATATATATATATATATAATATTACATTAATCTTTTATAAAGTCTGGAACACACTCCCTTCATCTATTTGGGACATGTCGACCTTTTAAAGTGACAAGATTTCTGGATTGTTCCCTAACTCTGGTGATAACTTGGTGGGTCTATGGCCTTTGCTCACCAGAAGTAATAAAATATATATATATATATATATATATATATATATATATATATATATATATATATATATATATATATATATATATATATATATATATATATATATTTCAATGTTCACCACCGCCAATGGCTTTCATCTAGTTCTCGTGATCCATCCGGTGAACTCGCTTACAACTTTTCTATTCCGAACAACCTTGAGCAATTGGTGCAACTCTCTACAAGTCTCCATGATCGTCTTGGTGATGAACTCAACATACTTGATCTTTTCTTCTTATCTTTCTCCTTATATTGTTAAACTCTTTCCTCTTCTGGGATCATCCAATCACCTTCTTATCTCTGTATCTTGTTCTGTCTCTTCAAGTCTTCCGCAAGAACGATCCCCACCTTCGGCGAGGAGACGTTTTGGCACCTCGGTGCTGCTAATTGGTCTGACTTGCGGTTGCACTTCACTGATTTTCCGTGGAATGATTACTGCTTTCGTGGAATAGTTCCTTCGGAGTGTGCTGAGCGCATAACCGAAGTGATACTCTCTGGCATGGAGGCGTACATTCCATATTCCTTTTCTTCTACTAAACCTAACAAACCTTGGCTTAACTCTACTTGCTCTCATGCTATCCGCCGCAGGGATGATGCCTTCAGAGATTACCGTCGTCTTCAAACTCGTGAAACTCACGCAACTTATACTTCATCCCGGAATCATGCAAATTCTATTCTTCGAGATACCAAAAAACTCTTTTCTCCGTAGGGAATGCAATAATCTTTCTGGTTCCTCTTCCATTCGCCCTTTCTGGCATTTTTCAAAAAATGTCAACTTCAACTTGCTGCTTCTTCTTTCCCTCCTTTAGTTTCTTCTGATGACACAACTGCCATTTTACCTTCTACCTTAGACGATTCCGGAGCTATTCCTACTCCTTCAACCCCCTCCAACTCATTTAAGCCTAACATTGCAAATTTCTTTTAAAGATGTCAATTCTGCTCTCTCTGGGCTTAACACTAAGAAAGCGTATGGTCCTGATGGAAACGTGAGCTCGTTCACCCTGTGCCTAAGAAGGGAGATCCCTCTCAACCCTCTAACAATTGCTCTATTTCTTTAACCTCCGTTCTTTCTAAAGTTTTCGAATCCATCCTTAACAGGAAGATTCGGAAACACCTTAATTCTTCAAATTTTATTTCTGTTTGCCAGTATGGCTTTCGTAAAAAACGTTCTATTGGTGATATTCTTTCCCTACTTTCTGACTCTTGGTCCTCCGCTCTTCGGGGTTTCGGGGAGTTTTTCGCTGTGGTGTAAGACATATCGAAAGCCTTCGATAGAGTCTGGCACAAAGCTTTGATTTCCAAACTTCCCTTTTTCGGAATCTATCCTTCTCTCTGTGATATTCTCTCTAATTTCCTTTCCGGTCGTTCTATAGCTGCTGTTGTAGACGGCCACCGCTCTTTCTTTAAATCTATTAATAGTGGTTTTCCTCAAGGATCTGTCCTATCCCCAACTCTTTTTCTTATTTTTATCAATGACCTTCTCTCTATTACTTCGTCTCCTATCCACTCCTATGCCGATGACTCCACCCTTCATTACTCCTTTCAATTTGAAAGACGACCCTCTCAACAGCAGTTGATAGATTCAAGATTGAGCAACTGACCTCTGATATTTCTCGTATTTCAAATTGGGGCAGAGAAAACATAGTCGTTTTTAATACCTCAAAAACTCAATTCCTCCATCTTTCTGTTCGACACAATCTTCCACACAACTATGATATCTTTTTCGAAAACACTTAACTCAAACCTTCATCTGTTCTTAATACTCTTTGTGTTTCTTTTTCTCGTGACCTTTCTTGGAAAAATCACATTATTTCTCTTTCTAAACAAGCTTCTAAGAGGCTGGGTGCTCTGAGGCGACTTCGGATTTTTTTTTTTTTTGTGCCACCCCAGTTGTTTGCTCTTTATTGGGAATGTTGTTCACCCTGTATGGAGTACGCCTCACGCATCTGGGGTGGTTACACACATACAGCTCTTCTCGGAAAGGTGGAGTCTAGGGCTTTTCGTTAATAAACTCTTTTGCTCTTGCTAACTCTCTCCAATCTCTTTCTTCCCGTCGAATTGTTGCGTCATTCTCTCTATACTGTCGCTATTAGAACGGACACTGCTCTTCTGAACTCTCACGTCCAGTAGGACAGTCTCATTCTTTCTCTGTCCAACTCTCCGACCCCAGACTTAGCCACTATGCTCAATCTCACATGTACTCTACTGGTAAAGTCTGGAACACACTACCTTTATCTGTTTTCCCAACTTCCTTTGAATTGCACACTTTTAAAATCCGTGTATTGGGTCACGTATGCTATTATCAACCAGATTCCGAATGTTCCCCAACTCTGGTGGATATTGGTGGGCCTCCGGCCTTTGCCCCATAGAGGAGACAATATATATATATATATATATATATATATATATATATATATATATATATATATATATATATATATATATATATATATATATATATATATATATATATATATATATATATATATATATATATATATATATATATATATATATATATATATATATATATATATATATATATATATATATATATATATATATATATATATATATATATATATATATATATATATATATATATATATATATATATATATATATATATATATATATATATATATATGTATATTACATTTTACTACCATTCACCGGTAGAGCTCTTTTAAAGGAGGGGACATAATTAAAGAATAAAAGAAAACATTCCCAGACTTAAGCAGATCTCTCAAGTGAGCACCGAAAGAGAATTTATAGAGAGGTTGATTAAATACAGGAGGAAAAACAGAAGAAGGTAGGGGATTCCACAGAACAGAGGTAGTTTGAAAGAAGGAGGTACCACAACGTCCAAGCCTAAAGTTTGCAATGCTCACACAAAATTGTGCTGCGAGAGCGACGCACTGGAGGTGGAATGAGAGAGGTTAATTCCCTTAATAACCTGCCATTGTAGTTCCTTTAGAAAAGAAAGAGTGAGCCAACGTTACGTAGCTGAGAAAGAAGATCAAAGGATTTTGAGAGTAGGTTACAATTTATAAGTCTTTTAGCATTAAACTCAGCTCTATCCAAAAGAGAGGTGGAACCAAAATCTTTCCAAATGCGAGAACAGTACTTCATGCATACTTTATTTAGTTGGAATAATTTTTCCGGAGAAAAAAATTTCCGCAATATGAATATAACACCCATATTTTTGGAGGCCACCTTAGCGACTATTTTGATATGAGGATTCCAAGATAATTTGTTGTTTATATTCATACCAAAAATGTTTATGTTGTTCATAGGTGAGACGGGAGAGCCGTTGAAAGATATAGAAGAGTTAGGAGGGGTTTTTGAGAGGGAGATGTGAGCATGTCATTTTCGAAGAGTTGAATTTCTTAAAGTTGCTGTGGCCCCACCAGGAAATCCGATCCATACCTGCAAGATTGGAATCTGGAAGTTGAAGACGAGAATCAAAAGATTTGAAATTAGCAGAATTAGTTGAATCGTCGGCATAAGAATGATCAGAGTTAGAATACAGCTGAGGAGGTAGTTGATGAATATTAAGAGTAAAGTTGGGATAGAACAGAACCTTCAGAACGCCACAATTAATAGGAATATAATAATAAGTCGCTCCATCAACAAGTGCTGATATGAAACGATTAGATAAAAAAAAAATAGACATAAGTAAGCAAAGAGAAGGAGAAATCCCAAAGGATGTAGCTTAGAGAGCAGTGATGCATGCCATACACTGTCAAAAGCCTTTGATATTTCAAGGCCCACCACACGACTCACCAAAGTCCCTAAGGGCAGAAGACCATAGATCAGTAATATAGGAAAGTATGTCACCAGTAGACCTTTAGCGTCGAAGGCCATGCTGGTGATCTGAAAGAGGGAGTGAGATTCCAAATGATCAAGGAAATGAGAGTTGTGGAGAGTTTCAAAGATTTTAGATAGAATACAAGTGAGAGCTATAGCTCGATAGTTAGAAGGCTCAGAGCGGCTACTTTTTTCGAGATCGGCTGAACATTTGCGCGTTTCCAGCACTGAGGAAAAGTATTAGTATTAAGGCATAGAGAGAAGAGTTGAATGAGGACAGGCGCTAGATTATAAAAACGTTCCCTAAAAACATGAGGTGGAATGCTATACGGACCACTCCCCTTTCTTTTGTTCATAGATTTTAGGATTCCATACATATGATCGTGTGAAATCACGAGTAAAGAGATGGGACACCTGAGAGAAGAATTAATAGGAGGAGGGATGCCGAAATCATACAGGGTAGAATTATATGACAAAAGGAAGCCGAAGAGATTGGCCTTTCTCAGTAGGAGTATTAGCTACAGTCCATCAGATCAGGAAAAGAGGAGGAATGGAAGATTTTCAAAAGTTGTTACAGATATTTTGGGGAAGAGGCCAGAAATTTTATCAGTAAGAGAACCAAGGAGGTTAACGCACTTCCTTTTAGTAAAAACACGCTTGGTCTTTCGAAGTATATCCCTGCAACAATTTCGAACTGAGTTTAAAATTAGAAAGAGGGATAGGAGAAGAGGAATTTTTCCCCTGTCTCTCTCCTGAATGGCACGAGAGCAGGCACCATCAAACCATGGATTTTGGGGAGAGAAAGATTTAGTTGAAGAGGGAATGAACCTTTTTTGAAATTTTTGGAAACCTCATATCACAATGGTTGCTAGGGCAGCTTCAAAGAAGCTGGGAATTCTGTTTGGACTGCGAGAATTTTTTCTTCCTTGCATTGTCTGCGCAACAATTTTGCGTAGACATAGGCAACTCCAGGCTTGTCCGCTGTGGTGGCTCCTTCTTTCCTGCCTCTTCTGTTTTGTGGAACTCTCTCCCATCTTCTGGGTTTTCTTCTGAATTTAATCTCAATTTCTTTAAAGCCCGCATCTGCACTCACCTAAGAAATTTGCGTCAGGTGGGACCTAAAGGGGTAGTTTTTACTTTTAGTTTTTTGTACTTTTACTTTATTTTTATTCTTCTAACACCCCTTCCTTGAATAGGGCATTGACCGTGAGTGGTGGCGATGTGCAAAAAAAATAAAAAAATAAAAAAATAAAAAAATAAAAATTATATATATATATATATATATATATATATATATATATATATATATATATATATATATATATATATATATATATATATATATATATATATATATATATATATATATATATATATATATATATATATATATATATATATATATATATATATATATATATATATATATATATATATATATATATATATATATATATATATATATATATATATATATATATATATATATATATATATATATATATATATATATATATATATATATATATATATATATATATATATATATATATATATATATATATATATATATATATATATATATATATATATATATATATATATATATATATATATATATATATATATATATATATATATATATATATATATATATATATATATATACGGATTGTCATATTTTCTAATTTTCGGATGCAGATGCGAAATGCAGATGCGGATGCGATGCGGATGTTAAATTTTTGTCAAGTGCGGATGCGGATGCGATTGAATTGAAAAGTGTGGATTGCGATGAATTTTGATGAGCATGCGAGTGCGTATGCCAACACTAATAATATATATATATATATATATATATATATATATATATATATATATATATATATATATATATATATATATATATATATATATATATATATATATATATATATATATATATATATATATATATATATATATATATATATATATATATATATATATATATATATATATATATATATATATATATTATAACTATCACCTTCCCCACTTTCGTGGGGTGATGCCCGCCACAATACCCTCACAAACATACTCATTCTTACCTTTCAACCTCTTTCACCACCGCCCTACCATCTCACACTGTCCTCCGCAGGTTTTCTTCTCTCTTCTAAACTCAAACTCCTTCCACTTAAAATCTCTCTTACTCCATCTCCACTTTGGCCTTCCCCTCCCTCTACCCCCATCCCCCTCGGATCTTGCCCACCATTTTGTCCTCATTCATTCTAAACATATGTCCAAACCATTTTAGCACACCCTCCTCTGCTCTATCAACTACACCCTTCTTCCATTTACACATCTCCCTTATTCTTTCATTTCTAATCCTATCAATCCTTCTCAATTTACATATCGCTCTCAAAACTTTCATCTCAAAGACATTCAAACTTTTACTCGCCCGAGCACTTATCATAAATTTTTCACACCCATACAATACAGAAGGTAAATACACACATTCAAACATACTTATTTTTATTTCTTTCGAAATTTTTCCATTCTTACATACTTCTCTTAGGCCTTCCAACACTTTCATTCCCTCTACTACTCTATTCTCTATTTCTTTTTCCGTCCCTCTTACCTTCCACCAACATTCCTAGATATTTGAATTCATCCACCTCCTTAAGTTTCCGTCCCCACACATCTACATCTCCCCCATTCCTCCCTCCACATTTCTTCATCCCCACTTCCAATCCTAATAACTTTGCTATTGCTGGAATGACTTTCATTCTCATGTTTGCACATTTCCACTCATACACTCTCAAAAGTATTCTAAACTTTTCTCCAGATTTTGCTATGAACACCACACCATCTGCAAAAAGTAAAACATTCACATCCCATTCATCCTCCATACATCTCAACCTAATATCCATCCTTTCTCTCCATTTCTCTAACTAAATCATCCATCAAAAAATAGATTAAATAACATCACACACCCCTGTCTCAAACTCACTGCTATGCTAAACCAATCAGATAGTTCCCTCTTCACCCTCACTCTTTGATACAATTCGCATATATATATATATATATATATATATATATATATATATATATATATATATATATATATATATATATATATATATATATATATATATATATATATATATATATATATATATATATATATATAAAGTTGAATTAGCTTCTTTCCTAGAGAACCTTAATCTAATTAGTAAAGCTAATACCAAGCGGTTCCACGTACTCATTCTCAATTTGAAAGTTTCATACCGTATTTCCGCCTTCAGCCTGTAAGACAAAATAAAACCTAGACTCCACCTTTTCCAGAAGAGCTCTATGTGTGGAATCACCACAGATGTGTGATGTGTTTCCCATACATGGGCGAATAACATTCATATAGAGAGCAAGCAACTTTGGTGGTGTGAAGAAATTCTGAAGGCGCCTCAAAATACCTAACCTCTTAGAAGCTTGTTTAGGAAGAGAAGTAATGTAATCTTTCCAAGAAAGATCACAGAAAAAGAAACACCAAGAATACTAAGGACAGATGAAGGTTTGAGTTGTCTGTTTCTGAAGCTTTGCGACAGACTCTATCGAAAACTTTCGATATGTTCAGCGCGACAGCAATAGATTCACCGAAATGACGAAGAGCGAAGGAACAAGAGTCAGAGAGAAGGGAAAGAAGATCACCAGTAGGGCGTTTCTTACAAAAGCCATACTAGAGTTCAGAGGTAATATATTTCCAAATCTTCCTGTTAAGGATAGATTCCAAATCTTTAGAAAGATCTGAGGTTAAAGAAATGAGACGGTGGTTAGAGGGCTGGGAGGGATCCCCCTTTTTCGACACAGACTAAATGAGCGCACGTTTCTTGTAAGAAGGGAAGGTTGAAATAGAAAGGCATAGACGAAATAGTTTACCAAGAGGGGTGCAATCTCTGAAGCATAAGATTTGAGAACCACAGGAAGGATACTATCAGGACCGTACGCCTTCCTAGTGTTAAACTTTGAGGGAGCAGAAAAGACGTCTTTAGAATATATATATATATATATATATATATATATATATATATATATATATATATATATATATATATATATATATATATATATATATATATATATATTATATATATATATATATATATATATATTATATATATTTTTTTTTTTTTTTTTTTTTTTTTTTTTTCATTGCGGATATGTTGAATAAAGTGAGGATGCGGATGCGGTTGTTGATTTTTCAAGTGCGGATGCGGAATGTATTAAATTTTAAAGTGCGATGCGGATGCGCATGCGGATGCTCATAGGAGCCATTATAATATATATATATATATATATATATATATATATAATATATATATATATATATATATATATATATATATATATATATATATATATATATATATATATATATCTATAATATATATATATATATATATATCTGCGCTCTAGGTATTACTTCACCCCTGTTGCTCTGTATAGGGGTGTCACACATCTGGGGTGGTTCCACATATACAGCTCTCCTAGAGAAGTTGGAGTCAAGGGCATTTTGTCTCATCAACTCTCCTGCTCTTACTAAATCTCTTCAATCTCTTTCTGCCCATCGAATTGTTGTCACTCTCTCTTACTATCGCTATTACAACGGACACTGCCTTCTGAACTCTCTCGTCGCATACCTCTCCATGAGAGAGAAATTCTACTTTTAACCTTTCTCTGTTCCACCCCAGACTTAACTACTCAGTCTTACATACACTCCACTGGTAAAGTCTGGAACACACTCCCTTCATCTATTTTCCCAACTTTCTTTGACTTGCATAACTTTCAAACGTCGTGTATCTGGACACGTCGGCCACCATCGTCCATGATATTTATCTTTCCCACTCCGGTGGAATTTTATATCGGCCTTTGCCCCACACAGAGAAAAAAAAAAAAAAAAAAAAAAAAAAAAAAAAAAAAAAAAAAAAAAAAAAAAAAAAAAAAAAAAAAAAAAAATATTATATATATTATAATTATATATATATATATATATTATATATTATTATATATATTATTATATTATATTATATATAATGTAAGCCGTAGTAGATGTGGTTTGTAAATAGCAATTGAATGATTACCAATCATGAGTAAAAGCTGTCCTAATGTAAAGACGAAAGGAGGCTTTATGTACTCTTATTTTGGTAATTTGGCGTGAAAGAGACAAATTATTTGGCGTTTAAAAGAGTAAAATGTCCAACACAACCGAATATTCTGTATTACCACCACTACTGTTACCTACATTCTAACCCCTTTTTTATATATATATATATAATATATAATATATATATATATATATATATATATATATATATAATTAATATATATATATATATATATATATATATATGCTGCCTCAGGGACTACCGTCTCTTCAAACTCCAGAAACTCATCACTTATATTTCATCCGGAATCGTGCAAATCTATTTTCGAGATACTATAATAAAATCTTTCTCCGTCGCAATGCATAATCTTTCTGGCTCCTCTTCCT
>SEYY01007913.1:0-10000 GCA_009176605.1 Armadillidium nasatum
TTAACAAAAAGTTCACATCTTGAGGAGGGGAAATGTCAAGGTAATTTTTACCTAAGATCCGCCTAAGGGATCAAACCAGCACCTTAAGCACTTTACCTTTATGCTATTTGCAACCATGACACCCGAACCATGAAAAGTTTATACTCCTACTGGAAGGAACTTGTATATATATATATATATATATATATATATATATATATATATATATATATATATATATATATATATATATATATATAATATATATATATATATATATATATATATAATATATATATATATTATAATATATATTATATATATATATAATATATAATATTTATTATAATAATATATTATAATAATATATAATATAATAAAATAAAATAATAATCCGCACTATAATGAAACCATACTGATCGAAACCGTACTAAGCAAGTATATATATATATATATATATATATTATTATATATAAATTATATATATATATATATATATATATATATATATATATATATATATATATATATATATATATATATATATATATATATATATATATATATATATATATATATATATATATATATATATAATATATATATATATATATATATATATATATATATATATATATATATATATATATATATATATATATATATATATATATATATATATATATATATATATATATATATATATATATATATATATATATATATATATATATATATATATATATATATATATATATATATATATATCTTAATTAGGGGAAACCCTTGCTTTTCTTTAAACAATTTTGAGAATCCGTGTTTTTTGTCATGGTTTAGTGAATCGAAGATTTAAAATTAGAGTGGCAAAAACACGCCCACCTTCTGAACTGAAAACACAAAATTCATATTACTATTTTCGTTGAGTCACGAAATAAATTCACGGAGAATGTATCGTATTCACGAACAGTGGGTGATATGTGATATATTTGGTTATATGCTCATATATTGTTCATACTGGCCTTATAATTTGTCCAAATATATATATATATATATATATATATATATATATATATATATATATATATATATATATATATATATATATATATATATAATATATATATATATATATATATATATATATATATATATATATATATATGCTCTTGGATTAATAACAAATAAATATAGCACTATTTTCACATGCGACGAAAGATGAAGGCATGATTGTGGATTATTATAGTAATTTCTATATTTTAATGAATTATAAGAAACAAATAATTATTGTTGATTATTATTATTATTATTGTTGATTATTTTTATTTTTATAATTATTTAGGAATTCAATATTAGGTTTTGACTTAATAAAAGATTTGCAAATGGTTTCCAAATTTTTGAAGTTATTTTTGAACATAGTTTAACTTCCTTAAAATTATCCTTGAGAATAATTTACAGCAGAAGTAGAAAGTATATTTATAGAAATTTCCTGACGCGTTTCGTTTCTGAAACTTGAGACATATCTTCAGAGGAAGTTTTTTCAATTAAGAATGAGTGTGATTTAGTTTCAAATATGCATTTTGTAATTAATTAATTCCAATAATATTAAGTTTCATTGATAATTCATTAAATTTTATATTAATATCATGTCTACAGTTCTTAATGTAGAATGCCCCCATTATTTTCAAATTTCGCACTTCACACGTCGTAAATAATGTTATAAAAAATTTGGTTATACGACAAATAAATTGTCGGATAGGGCATGTCAACACCGTTTCAAGTTTAGCAAGATCTTTGCCCCTTTTTACCTAACGCATGGTGCGTCATCTATACTAATATCTCCATGAGCACTGCTGTTATTTCCCATTTTAGGAAAAAAATCTTTAAATATTTAGAAATAACGAGTAAGTTAAGCGGAATGGGCCAGGGGCATTGCACCGGTCTCCAGCCTTATAGTTATCCTGCCCTCCCATCTTATTTCCTTCAGACTTCAATAGAAGCAGATTATACACATTTTAAAATTTGGTAATGCGAAATTTTTAAATATTTAGAAATAACGAGCAATTAAGCGGAATGGGCCAGAGCTATTGCACCGGTTTTCCGCCGTATAGTTATACTGCCCTGTCTTATTTTCTTCAGACTTCAGTAGAAGCAGATTATATATATTTTAAAATTTGGTAATGCGAAATTCTCACTTTTGCACAAAGTCTACTTTTTCATTGTTACTATTGGCAGAATAGAACAGGTTTAGTTTACGGTTTTGGCGTCTCGTGCTAATTTTACTGAAATTCTTTAAAAAAAAATTATGCATGGTTCGCCTCTTACCTTCGTCTCTTCGTATTTAGCTGTTATTCAAAATATAAACTGGAAATGTAATATATATTGAAGAAAAACAATAAAAATGGGTTGGAAAATCAAATTCGCTGAATTAAAATGCACTTTAGGTAGTAAAAATGAATTTCGAACATCATCAAACTCGGTTTTCGTCTGCATCTTTGACAATATGGCGTAAGAAATTGGGCGGAGGAAGATAATCGAAAAATATATCGATACTAATGTAGGTATATAAATTGTTTTAAATCTAACAAACTAGTTCGACCAGTTTACCGTGGTTCGACTTAAACCTTGACTTAAAGGGTAAATGTACGCCAATTGCCAGCATATAGGCCTAATCTTAATTTTAAAAAAAATAGTGCTAAAATGTTCTTTTTAAGTATTTCAAATATTTAGCAACAACGAAATGAAATAATGATACATTAAATCTTAAATTGATAATTTTTTGCAATCTCTGCTTATATTGCTATAAGGCATAGGCACTTTCTGTGTAGTCAGCCCAATTATATTTTATAACAGGATTTTTAGTACTTTAACTTTTTAAATTTATTGAATTTGATTTTCCGACCTATTTTTATTGTTTTTCAATATACATTACATTTCTAGTTTATATTTTGAATAACCACTAAATACCAGGTGAGAGACAAACCATGCATAATAACCAAAATAAAAAAATAAATTCACATCCATGTCACCATAGAGCACAATATATTGAGGAACCAGGAAAATACTGTCAGAGTTACTTTTAAAGTCCATTCTCTAATCAATGTAAAATCAAAGTAAAGTATCCTTTTCATGGTCCGTTGGCTAGGGCTGATATATCTGCCATTGGCTAGGGCTGATGTTCCTGCCTTTGAAATCGTGTTCTCCTGAAGGGTGGTATTTTGTCTGCCTGAAGGGATGTAGTGCATGCCCATCTTTGATGAGTCGTTCTTTTTTTTAAAAAAAATGCTATTTAAGTAATACAAGAAAGTTTTCATTCTTTTTCAAAAATTCAAAGTTCAAGGTAATAAAGCAGTGGCCAAACCAAATTAGTGACCTTAAAACAATAACTCAAATTAATCTTCAGATAATAATTTACATAGGCCTTAAATAATTTGGTTAAAGTGAAAATTTTATATATTTTTTTAAGGTTTGACGTTAAATAGTATTTTAGCATTCATATTCTCATTACAGTAGATTAATCCTATATTTGTCTTACAAGATGGCTTGCCATAGAAAGTAGTGATAGCTCTGTAGTCTTATAGGTATTTCTATTGAATAGAACCATTATTATTACCCCAGAAAAAAAAAAAAGGAATTTGTAAGCACCAAGTAAGAATTTTATTTTTTTTATACTATTGAAATTATGAAGACAAAATAGGCCTGTATTGAAATGAATTACATACAATTTAATTAAGTGTGGATGTTTTCATAGTCTAGACTGCTTTTCTATGACTCAATATTATTTTTATTATATTGTACTCGATAAAGGTACTGCATTCCTGGAATGAAATATTGTCCCTGTCCCTGTTTTATTTTAGTAGGTTTTAATGTTTTACCTAAAAATAAACATGTTATTTTAGTATTTTTAAATTAATTTTAAATTATATATTATATATATATATATATATATATATATACTTCACCTTTGGTGGGCAAAGCCCAGAGCTCTACTAAAATTTTCACCAGAGTTAGGGAGAAAATCGGAAACCTGGTAATATTAAAGGACAGCATGTCCCGATACATGGTATTTGAAGGAGTGTAAGTCATAAAAAGTTGGAAAATAAATAGAGGGAGTGTGTTCCAGACTTTACCAGTAGAGTACATGTAAGATTGAACATAGCTGTTAAGTCTGGGGTCAGAGAGTTCGACAGAGAAAGGATGAAACTGTGTAGAAAGATGTGTCACACAAGCCATTCTCAACAAAGAAGGTATGCAATAAGAGAGTTCAGAAGAGCATTGTCCATTGTAATAGCAATAGTATAGAGAGAGTGATGCAACAATTTTACTGGCAGAAAGAGACTGGAGAGAATTAATGAGAGCAGGAGAGTTGACAAAAAGGCCTAGACTCCACCTTTTCAAGGAGAACTGTATGAGCAAAACCACCCCAAATGTGTGCGATGTATTCTATACAGTGGTGAACAACCTCCCAAAAAGAGCAAGCAACTGGGGTGGAGTAAAGAAATTTTGAAAGCTTGTTTAGAAAGGGAAATAATGTAATCTTTCCAAGAAAGATCATGAGAAAAAGAAACACCAAGAATATAAGGAGAGAGAAAAGTTTGAGTTTGTTTGTTTTCAGAGAAGATATCATAATTGTGTAGAAGGTTGTGTTGAGTAGAGAGATGGAGGAATTTAGTTTAGGTGTCGTTGAAAATGACCATGTTTTCTCTGCCCCAATTTGAAATGCAAGATTGATCAGAGGTCAATAGCTCCAAGACTACCTTCTTTGCATCTGGTATCTGCTGTTGGGAGGGTTACCTATCAAATTGAAAAAAGTAATGAAGTATCGAGTCATTTACATAAGAGTGGATGAATGGGAGGTTATTAATGAAAAGTAGAAAAAGTGTTGAGGATGGCACAGATATTTGAGGAACACCACTATTAATAGATTTAAAGGATGAATGGTGGCCATCTACAGCGGCTGCTATTGAATGACTGGAATGGAAATCAGAGAGAAGGATAGATTCTGAAAGAGAGAAGTTTGAAATCAAAGCTTTGTGGCAGACTCTATCAAAAGTCCAGCGCAACAGCAAAAGATTCACAGAAATGCTGGAGTGGATATATATATATATATATATATATATATATATATATATATATATATATATATATATATATATATATATATATATATATATATATATATATATATATATATATATATATATATATATATATATATATATATATATATATATATTATATTATTATATATATATATTATATATATATATATATATATATATATATATATATATATATCATTATTATTATTATATTATTATTTATTATTATTATTATTATTAGTATTATTATTATTATTATTGAAATGGTGCTTGTGTTCATTTTTCAGAAGATTTATTCTTAAAAATATTGTATCCTCTTTAGTTTTTTTTTTAACAAAGACTAAATAATAATTTCAGACTTGCAAATTTAAAATCAGAAGAGAGAGTGAACAAATTCACTAATACAATAACAATGGTGAAGGTATGTGGGAAAATTTTATATTTTTATATTCTTTACTATTTTATTGCAGAAATAAATGTTTGCAATTGATTTTAACGTACATTTTAGAAAACAACCTACCCTGAATATTATTATTGAATTATTTGTTTTATCTAAATTTATTAATACCCTGTTATTTTTCACTATAGATCTAAATTTATTAATTATTGCATAAAAGGAATTGAATGAATGAGTTGTTAAGAATTTTATTTTTGAAAATTATAAACAAGTATACATACATTATACTATAGTTTGACACATTGTTTTTTACTTTTTTTTTTTTATCATTCCTTGCCATGTCAGCATCTTCCTTTCATCTTTTTACTTTATATACACCCATATAATTTATTGCATCTTGGATTTTTTTTTTTTTTGTTTGTTCGTGCAGTTTCACAATTGTAAGTCGCATATGATCAGATTTGGCTTACTGTGTTATTCCTACCTGTGTTGATATTCTTCTCAGAAATTGAATAGATCATTGAGAAGAAAAAGCAACTGCCAAGTTCTTTTCAAAATCTTTTGAATTTGCTGTTTTCTCCAAGACTATACTACTTCATTTGGGAGTTTTGCATCTGTTGTTCTTTCAGTTCACTGCAGTGAACACTTTTGCCTCTTTGTTGTAACCAATTCTCTTTATATTTTAAGGAATTTCTTCTTAAAAGTTCTTAAGTTTTTCTTGGTTGTTTTCTTTCTTTATCCAATTGTCTTGCGATGCTGTGAATAATTATTTATTTGGATGAAAATAAAACTCCTGAATATAGCACTTATGCCTTAGGAACACTTGCCCCAAAGGAGTCTGGGTCATTTAAGCCTGTTTTTACTACAATCCCTAATAACATCATTAATTCTTAAACTTTGCGATCATTTCTCACCACTGAATGCCGAAATGTTAAAAGCAGTGAGAGACTTAATACAGACTTTGTCATTGAAAAAGAGTTCTCAAGATAATTCCTTCTGGAAATGTAGGATATTGGAGACATGATTTCAGATACTTCAAAGAATTTTTGCACAAAAATGTTTCTAGGGCCTATTTGAAGTAATGTTACCCCTTTTGGGTTCCTATTTGGAGGGACCTGAATTATAAGTTTATAAAATAGTCTCTAAAAGTATGTATTGTTATTAAGAGGTAAAATTAAATTTCTGTATTTGCACTAGGAGGGGCTTGAATAGGAATGAAAGAGTGAAACTGAAAAGTTCATGATAGTATGGGAGAAAATGGGTTGGTTGCTTTAAATGTCCAAAAATCGGAAAAGTTAGTACAGAAAGGATTTTCTGGGTCGGATGTCTTTCTTACTACAATGTTCCTTATACGCAAATGTTTCCTCAACAGCTTTCTTGCTTTCTTCAACAAGTAAAACGTAGGTAGGGTTTATTCTATCTGTCCATAGAAACTACTTTAGCAATGAAAGTCCATGGGGTCGTTTAGTGCCCATTATAGATGCTAATCTCTTATCAAGTAGCATCCTGAAAAAGTAACTTCACAGAAACAGTTGACCTTACAAATAAGCCTCTTATCGATGCAATTACCATCCATAGTCACGAGTTGTTACTGTTCAGCAAGAACATGTTTTCAATCTGTTTCAGCTTTCTCCAATTATTTCAGCTAGAAATGTCAATACATACCATGACTGAAGAAAATCTTATAGGCATCTAACAGAAATCTACTTTAGCATTAAAATTATTACTTATTATTATTAAGTAATAGAGTTAAAAATACTGGTCTGAATAAGAATGTGCATTTGTATGAAATTTAGGATATACTATGAACGAATATTGTTCTCACTTTTCTGTCAGTTCTACTGAAAGCAAAGACAAACATTTGAAAATTGTTACGTCAAATAATAAATATTTGCATTGCAAGCAGGAGAGTTACATGGCTAAAACTGTTTTTTCCACTATGTAGGGGAAAAACCTTTTAAAATATTTGCCACAGTAAAACTAAGTGGGTGTGATGTGGAACATTGGACGTCAGAATCAGAACCATTTCACCAACATGAAGAGATAAAATAACTTACTCACATTCAGGAGGGTCTCAGGAGTTAGGTATACCACCAGAAAATCAGAATTGACTTCTAAAATGGTGAAAGCTCAAAATATTATTCATAAAGAAACCTTGAATACCATACATCAAGATCAAGGGAATGTAATTGGCATAGAACTCATGAAGATCACTGTGGGTTACTTTGGTTATTATTAATGTTGAAATCCAAGAACCTCAAATGAACGAATATTGACACTTTCATGAATACAGGAGCTTTTACATAAATACAATGCCCGAAGCACCTTCGTTGGAGGGTGTGCTTTAAAAACAAACGAATATCCAAATCCACTGTCTAGTGGCAACCTAATATGGATGATCGGCCCTCAAACAGAAATTTGTTAAAATACAATTTGTGAAAGATAAGGAGACGAATTTACCTTATACAATCTAAGAGGAAGTTGAAGAAAAAGTTGAAAATAAAATGGAGTTTATCAGTTGAGGAGAAGAATAACGAGGAAGAAACTAATAAACAGAATTTTTACATAGATCACCAAGACAAACCTCACCCATGCTTAAGGGGAGCTTGTTTGGAAGTTCCTTTTGTCCAACCTTTTTTTTTATTTTATATAAAAGCAGAAAACAATAAATAAAATATAGAAATAAGCTTATGAAAGAGTAAGAGTATGAGAGTGGAAATATGTCCATTAATCTGATTTCGTTTTCAGAAAATTATTTGCTTAATGGAAATGGTAATTGATTAATTTTTTCATTGCAGATCTTAATAATGGGACATTCTTGGGTGAAGGATTTGGAAAAGGAACATAATCCAGAAGATTTTGGAATATCAGGAGTTCAGGTGGTATATGCTGCCTACCCAGGAGCTAACCTAAGAATATTAAGAATGCATTTAGAAAACCATTTGGATGAAACATTTTCACATGTGGTAATTTTCACTTTAATCACAGAGGCTTTCAAAAAAATCGATCTTTTAGAAGGTGACTCTGTAAGACCTTATGAAGTTAGAGTGTCAAATGATAAGTTCAATCTACAAGATTTTTCTAAAAGATTTGGAGAATTTACACAAAAATGTAAGAGTCGTTGTCCTGGAGTAAAGGTTTGGCTAATGATTCCTCCCTATTTAGACTTGGTTTATTATAACCAAATACAAGTAAGGACTTTCCCGAATTTTCTAAAATCTCGCTATTACCAGGATGCTCGATTTAGCGATCATCGTTTGCATGGGGAAGTTGTTGAAGTATATGATAAGCTAAAGCTGTTGGTTGAACCAGAGTGGCAGTGGCAGGACAAGCATGTGTTTCCTATTAATGCTTGCCGTACATGCCCGGACTTACCACCGTAACATGACAAGGCCCTTTATGCGGAGGAAGATTCTAACACTGGGAAGTCAGGGATACTTAAGGGATGGAGTACACCCATCTAAGGAACTTATTAAACAATTGTGGCGGAAGATGAATGCTGCGAAATGCTTCATAGTATCTTCCTTAATCCCCGACGAAACACACTTTTGAACAAACTACACCTTTTGTGTCCTTCAGTGTGGGATCAGATCTGACCCACATAGCCACTGAGCGAATTTTAGTTCAGGATGATGACATTCAGGAGTTCTCACAATTTTCCGAAAACCCAGTAACCAATCAGATAACCATTTATTCAACGCTTGGTTCAACAAACACACAAGCAACTTCAACTCAAAACCTTGAAGAATCAATATCTTCAAATCTAGTTCAAAATGATAGTATTCAAGTGTTACCACAATCTTCCATAGAACTCATTAATCAACCAGAGAACCATTTATTCAAGGCTTGGTTCAACAAACACACAAGCAACTTCAGCTCAAACCCTTGAAGAACCAATATCTTCAAATCTAGTTGAGAATGATGGTATTCAAGTGTTACCACAATCTTCCAGAAACCCATTAATCAACCAGAGAACCATTTTTTCAAGACTTGGTTCAACAAACACGCAAGCAACTTCAACTCAAAACCTTGAAGAACCAATATCTTCGAATCCAGTTCAGATTGATGGTATTCATGTGTTACCACAATCTTCCAGAAACCCTTTAATCAACCAGAGAACCATTTATTCAAGGCTTGGTTCAGCAAATACACAAACAACTTTAACTCAAAACCTTGAAGACTCATTACCTTCAACTTCAAATCTAGTTCAGAATGATGGCATTCAGGTATTATCACAATCTTCCAGAAACCCATTAATCGACCAGAGAATCTTCTCCTCAAGGCTTCGTTCAACAAACGCACAAACAACTTTAACTCAAAGCCTTGAAGGCCCATTACCTTCAACTTCAAGTTTAGTTCAGAATGTTGGCATTCCGATATTATCACAAACTTCCGAAAACCCATTAATCAACCAGAGAACCTGTTACTCAAGGCTTGGTTCAACAAACGCACAAGCAACTTTAACTCAAACCCTTGAAGACCCGTTATCCTTCAACTTCAAGTCTAGTTCAGAATAATGGCATTC
>SEYY01007913.1:15000-27500 GCA_009176605.1 Armadillidium nasatum
AAATCTTCTTAATGAAAATATAAAAATAAAGAATTTAAAAATTAGTAAATAATTAATCTACATTTAAATTTAGAATTCTTGAACATAATAATTGTCAAGTACTGTAGTAAAAGAATATTAACATGCGTACTTTGTTAGCTTATTTGATAATTTAAATCTATTATGTATCAAGTTGGAAGAGTTGCGTTAACAAGAATTAAATAAAAATAACTTTTGAAGCTCTAACTATATTTTAAAGACCCAATAGCCAATAAGTAATTAGAAAAATAAGTAAGCTAAGACATGATGGTCATTTGTTCTGTGCTATTTTCTTCCGATTCCTTAAATATAATCATTCAAAATATTTTGAAGGTGCAGATATCAGTTTGCATTTTTTAATCATTATTGTTCAAAATACATCATAGGTTTGGATATCATGCAATTCCAAGTATGTCGCAAATTCATCTTCACGTTATTAGTCAAGATTTCAATTCTCCGTGCTTGAAAACGAAAAAGCATTGGAACTCTTTTACTACTTCGTACTTCATTGACAGTGACAGTAAGTTTACATTTTTTTGATGCTTTATCTTAGCCGAAAGAGCCTGTCAATGTTTATATAAGTTAGAGAAAGCATTTTATAGATAGAGAAGACATCATTTGAATTATCGATATAAGAACTTTTAATATCGTAAATGCTGTTGAAAGCTTATTTTTTTATTTTAAATTGGGGTAATTTTAGTCATTTTAAAGAATCAAAATGTCAAATACAGATTTATGCATGTGTGATTTTGTTTAAGTTATAAGAATTAAAATTAATGGTTTATGAATTTTAATTTCTAAGTTAATTATTTAATTTTTTTCTAGTGCTTATCCAACAATTAAAAGAAGAAGGAAATGTTAAGAGCTTGTCAGAAGCTAATGGAAAACAACTTTTGTCTGAGCCTTTAAAATGTCCATAAATGTGACTTTGTACCAAAGAAATATGCCTAACCTTAAGGAACACCTTCTTAAACATATTAAATAATGTTACTCACTCATTGATAAGCTCTCTTCAATTTCTTTGTTAAAAAAGAAACATTAAATTTTAGATTCACCCTCTTTTATTTTACATTAAAAATTGTAAAAGGGTTTATAAAAAGCTTTATCAAATTAGTTTAATATAAACTGCCCCCCCCCTCCCCACTTTTTTTTAAATGCTAACTATTCAATCGAAGTTAGATATTTTATTTGGGGAAAAGATCCCTTGGGTTTGAAATATTGTAAAATGAAAATTAAACACTACCCGCAAAATTAACACACCAATACCAATTTTGGCTTGCTTTTCCTGAAAGTAAGATTATTTTCATTGTAATTGCAATGAGATTGGTAATATGTGTTCAAGAAGTATATGGTATAAAAAGTGTGTGAACTATGGAAAGACCGGAGGACGTAATCTATGCATTATACTAATTAATTTCGTACGAAACCTTTAGCGATCTGAAGTGATGACTAAAGCATTTTTGCAAATAGTGGACAGTATCTTAGTAACAATAGTGTGGTAGGTATAATTTGACACGGCGTTTGTGTTCGAATTGAAACTTAGGTGAAGAGGATGCATACCACCAACTCTTTAGAATGTTCGGTGTGCCACATAAAACTATATAGGGTGATTCAACGTTGTAGAGACGAAAACCACCAGGGCAGAAAGTCAAATGCAGTGATCATAGGGAGAGACCAATTTAATAAAGCTGCCAAACAGTTGGGGACTGCTTTACTTATAGGAAAAAAAAGTTCAAATAGTTATTTGTAGGACGTTTATGGGTTTAGAGTAAGTACGGATACCATGTTAGACAGAGATCCTGCTTAAAATTATGCTCTTCATAGGCCATCAACCGGCCCAAGATTATCTGTGGAACATCACAGCCAGATTATCATTCGCAAGTAAACATGTCACAGGGTAAGTTGATGATTCTACGAAAACCTAATTATACGGACGAGATCCAACCGAAACATTTAATACAACAAATTATGCCGAGGGGGAACAAAAATGGTGAGGGGTGGTCTTCCTTTGTGCGTACAGAGTTATGTTATTGGTGGTGGTCGCTTCAGTGATGAACACTACATTACCAATATCATAGACATCTTTGTAGTCTTGTGTGTAACGATGGGTTCATTCTGATGTAAAGATTAGTGCGAGATTACGCGCTGGTTGAGAAGTCCATAAATATTTGAATAATATGCAGTTCTTAAACTAGATTGATGTCGAAATATTCTAGACATCGATCCTATCGAACATGTCCGTGATGAAGAGCTAGAGAAAGGCTTCAATTACCACTTTACCTGAACATACTCTAGCAAGCAAGCTCCTTCGAGTACATAGAAACTTTCCACAAGATGTCATAAGACACCTAATTACGAGCATGACAAGACGTTGCTAAACTAATTCCTAGCAGGGGTCGAACATATACGGCTTTAAGGAACATTTTAATAATACTCTGATTTTCTACACAGCGTTGTTAATTTGCTGTCACTTTAATTTTATCGATTTCGTCTATCGCTAGATAATTGTTTGGAATTTTACAATAGGAACTTCATTTATGTTTACAAAAATTATATATATATATATATATATATATATATATAATATATATATATATATATATATATATATAGATATATATATATAATATAGTTTAATTTCTTAAAACCCATAATAACGTTTGTGACTTTGCGGGGTAATGTATACTATATATAGAGGTTGTTAATTGATTAAAATAAATTCATAAGGGAAGATTACTTTTAAGAGAATGTTTGGAGAGTTTATCTTAATTTTATATGTATTCATGCATTGCAATTTATAGGGCTGTTAGAAAAGTGCATAGTCATATGTAATTATGTTCTGCCATAAATTTTTTTTTTTAAGGATTGTACAAGGTCTTAAATAATAATAATACAAAAAGATTTATTTAAAAAAATTCTTTTTAAGGAGGGGGAAAAAATAAATAAATACAAACCTAAATATTTTACTACAGAAATTTCTTGACAAAATATTTTTCAAATTCATAACAACTTCAACATTTTTATAATTATATTTGTAAATTCTTATTATTTTTTAACTCCTTATTCTTTAAAACTTTAGAAAATAAACATTTCTGATTTCAGTTCAGATGATTTCATAATAGGCTGAAAATGACTCCGGTGGTCGTTTCTTCAGATTAATTGTTGTTCAGAGGCACCCGGTTATTTCTACTCGAAATTAATGAGATTTGGGCAAATAACTATAACTGCATGTAGCAAATGAAAGTTTAATACAAAACATTTTGGGATACAGTTTGTTGACTAGGCAGCATTGAAAAGCATTAAAATATCACAGTCCATATAAATTAAAATAGCTCTTGCTACAAGTTCCTCAAACCTTTTACTATTCTCTCGAAATCAGGCGTTATGACAAACCTATCTTTAACATGACCCAACACACTCATGCTTCCTGTATTGTTCTCAGAATCCACAGTAATTTTAACAGAATCCTGTACAAAAAAAAAAAAAAATTTAATTAAATTTTTTGCTGGTATACAGGTAACTAGGGTGATACTCTTAGTTTTAAAATTTTTCTTTACTTTTTACTACCAATTTAAAAAAAAGAAAAAGAAAACTATGTTCAGAAGCTTTTAGTTGTTGGTACTGTATCACAGAAATGAAAATTTTCATTTTTTAAGTCCGATTCGAGGTTCAATACCAGGAAAGTTTTTTATATGTATTAATAAAAAAGAAAAAAAGTATTGAAATCACAAAACAGAACGTTTCGGCTTCAATACATCAAACTGCAATTTAGGTGACAGAGCTAGAATGAGTATAAGGGTTTCCTTGCCTTAAAGTAGTACGAAACCCAACACCTCATATTTATCTTGAAAATATTCTTATATTCTTCCAATTGTGGTTGAATATATAAACACAAAACTGATTTGCTTGAAGTAAAAATGTTTTGCTCTAATCTCTTAAATATCTATTGAAAAGGAACGTCTACGATTTCTTTACAAGGCCCTTCCACACTCTTCTGACAAATTATAAATGTAAACCATCATTAGAAATATATTAAAAAATATTCTAGCCTCTGAATTGAGGAAATTCTACATTGGAGAGTCTGAGTGCCTTAAAACTTTTCCTTCTACAACATAGCTTAATAAGGTATGTGAGAGTTAATGAATAAATATTCCAGACTGAGTTGGTTTCTCAAAATATTTTATATTTCTAAATCAAGAATTTTCATATTTTTGGTAGTTTGTAAGGAAGGGGAATAAACCTCATAGTTCGAGTGGTTTAATAATTACTTCATGGGAAAATTAGAGAAAACTATTATACTAACTTATTCTAATCATTAATACATATGAAGTTCATTGATATCAGGTCTTTGTAAGGAGAGAGAAAAAAAACATAGATCTACAACTCTTCAACATACGAAGTCACACAATCATCCTCGACAGAGGGTAAAGTCACTTAAAAGATTTCTATAAGCAGAAAACTAGAAAACGGAGCTGTAAGGGTGGAACACAGCATACCTTAAAAAGTGTTCAAACATATATCGATAGGGATCTTTTCACAAATATCGTATTATATCGATACATCGATTAATCAATGGAAATAATTTAACTTAGTTTTATATCTTATGTGCTTTGATTGTTTGCCCCAAAATTTGTGGAAATGGTTAGTCACTTTTTTTTTTTTTTTTTTTTTTAAATTAATTTGTGGTAAAATTTTGTCAACTGACGTTGTTTAATATGTTTGATTGACAGCTATTGATAATTAAAATATGCATCAAAAGGATATAAAAGTGCACAATTCTTGATTTACATATAAAAATACTATATCAAGAATGGGCAAATCTTACAATGTTATTTAAAAAAGATAAAAAACTTACCTGTAAACATGCAACAGGTACTCCTTTATCAACGTTTAAGACATGGTTACCTAAACATAGTTCTACTCTCCCCGATTCGTAAATACGTAGATTTCCTATTTGACCTTCTGGTAAAGTACCTAGTGTGCAGCGAGGGCTTGACGATTTTAAGAACCCTGTATTTATCTGAATGATTATATATATATATATATATATATATATATATATATATATATATATATATATATATATATATATATATATATATATATATATATATATATATATATATATATATATATATATATATATATATATATATATATATATATATATAGTGTCACAGAAAGTCGGGGAAAGACATCATTGTCAATGGGAATAAGGTGCTTCATTTATTCTGAACTTGCATTCATGAAGGGAGAATTGTCCTGATAATGTTGTGCGGGATTTTTCAATTATTATTTAATCGTTATTATTCTTAAGTTCTTGTTTTGTATCGTTTCTAATTATTATTATTATTATTATTATTATTATTATTATTATTATATATATATATATATATATATATATATATATATATATATATATATATATATATATATATATATATATATATATATATATATATATATATATATATATATATATATATATATATATATATATATATATATATATATATATATATATATATATATATATATATATATATAAAACTTTCGCACCACTCATTGGCAAAACGGTATTTAAGGACTGGCGTTAAAAGAAAATGACAGGTTAAATAAACTGTAAAAAGCAGATGATGACATTTCAGAGAACAAATGTATCGGGACAGAAGGAAGTATTACAGTGTGTGTTTCACCAAAAATTGGATTTACCTTTGGCTGCAGCAAGAATTTCAGAAAGTTCAGTGAATATCTTTAATTAAATCTCTTAATTTTAGTATAATACTTTAACGTAAATAAAAATCAGCTGACATATTATAAACAAATGTAAATATGTATCTCTAAAACATGTTAGAAAAACAAAAATAAAAACCATAGATGAAAAGAGAGATTAAACTCATGGTTCCGAAAAAAAAAAAAGACTTTGACAGCAACCATCATTAATACTTAAATTTGTTTAATCAATGAAAATACAAATAATTATAAGTAATTAATTTACTTCATTTAAACCTAATTGACAGTCTGAAATTGAAAAAATAATGCCACGTAATAATTTTTATGCAAATATATGTAAGGTTTATGATGACCGTAAATAACTATCTAATTAACTAATCTGATGTTTGTTTCCATAATGCGACCATTCCGGAATTGCTGCAGCCAAAATTTAATATAAATCATGCTGCAGCATGCTTAAAGACTGTTTAAAAAAAGTAGGTTTAAAGATTTTGATTCGTGGTAGTTTTCTCTTCTTTCAAACAGTTATTCTTGTACGTGGTACTGTTCTCCCGTGTGGTGAGTCTTTGGTTCTACCTCTTTTTTTCTCTTTTTACTCTTAGGGAGTTGGCTGAGAGTAATATGTGTAATATATATATATATATATATATATATATATATATATATATATATATATATATATATATATATATATATATATATATATATATATATATATATATATATATATATATATATATATATATATATATATTAACTCTAATACAAAGAATAAAAAGAATACAAACCCAATAAACTTACATTTGAGTCATGTTCAGGACGAGCTTCACCCCCTGACGAACTACTGGAACCAGCAGCTTGATGTAATTCCTCTGGTGGATAGGCTGGTAAACAGGTTGGTAACTAGTTCCATAAAATAAAATAAAAATGCATAATATTTACTTTTTCGTATTTTAAAAACGTTTAATCTTATAATAAAACATTTTTTAGTTCATAAAACGAGATAAAGAGCCTTAATACATGTTCTTCAGATACTATCGCTAAAAAGGTAACAAGCTTAATGATATTGGTATACTAAAATTTTTACTTTGCACAATGTCTGAGAAATGAGGTTTTAAATTGAAAACAGAAATCACTTAAGAAGCCTTAAACCTAGGACTTATATATATATATATATATATATATATATATATATATATATATATATATATATATATATATATATATATATATATATATATATATATATATATATATATATATATATATATATATATATATATATATATATATATATATATATATATATACACTAACCTGTAAATATATAAATTCGTTTTCTTTTTTAGTAAGTAGACTATAGGCAACAGAATTTTTAGGAAATTTATTTGTCTCTTCTGCAGAATTTTCTGGCTGCTTCTCATTCTAATATATATATATATATATATATATATATATATATATATATATATATATATATATATATATATATATATATATATATATATATATATATATATATATATATATAATATATATATATATATATTAAAGATGACTCAACAAAAATAAATAAAAAAAACTTACATTTTCCGTCTTAGGTTCTAGTCCAGGTTCTTGTTTTACTGAAAATAAAATAAAATAAATAAATAATACATCACAATAACTTGTTTCACTACCTTTGTTCCTCAAATTTGTAATTTGGAATCCATTCGAGATTAAGAAATAAAATTAAAATGTTAGAATAGGCTAAATGGATCATTAGAAATGTCTTTTTTTAAATCATTTTTAAAAGCAATTTTCTGCCCATCATTGAAGTAAACGAAAATTTATCAAGCAACAAAACTGTTTAATAAGTGACTTAGTAAATTGATGTGTCTTTGGGCGGGTCCTCATCGGACGTAAAGTCAGCCGCTGATGATGAGCTTGGGTTACGTCTATGAATCCAATATTCATAGTATTTTAAATCCGTAGGCCACACTGCGACGATGGTAAATCACTATTCTAAGCGCTCGACATTACGTCCGATGTGGACACGCCCTTAGGCTGTTGTATTTCATACAGCTTTCGGGCGTTTTATATGTTACTTGATTGTAATATTTTAATAAAATTTTCAAAATATAATTTAAACCATTTTTTTGGTATACATATAAACCTCTTGTTACCTTTAAACACTTATTATTAAGAATCTGTATCTTGTAGTTATTATTATCATTATTATTTAATTATTATAATAAATTTAAGATCTGAAATACGTTGTTGTAATAATTTAAATAAATAACAATAAACCGGCAATTAATTTAAATATATTATTATAAAAGTTGCGAGATTAGGCATCAAATTGCTTTACATGTAAGTGTAAATACAGGGGTTGGACAAAAATATGAAAAGGCCTGACAAAATTCACGACGGTAAAAACAGGTCTGCTATAGCGCGGTTTGTAGGTGGCATTGTCATTTATGCGCAAGGCATCTAATATTCTACACTCGTATACACGTTTCATACATCATTTGTCGTCAAGGTAGCGTTCTGTACATGACAGAGCTGACGGAATTCCAACTCTGCCAAATTGTTGGGGTTCGTATGGTGGGTGCATCTGTAACCAAAGTAGAGGAAGTGTTTGGGGTATTGCGAAGCACATTATCAAAGATAATAACATTACACAGTAGGACAAGAAAAACCGTATCCGACAAACGCCAGTGTGAACAGAAATGTGTTGAATGAAAAAGACAGACGAACGTTGCGTTGTTTGTTATGAAAAATCAGATTGCTACCGAGCTGAATACCGTGCTCACAAACCCTATTATCACCATAACAGTACGAAGGGAACTAACTGCACAAGCATGTTTTGATGGATGAGCCAGTATTCGAAAATGACTCGTAGGTACCGAAAACGCTAATAAGAGACAGTGGTGTCAAATGCATAAAAATTGGACTATGTAGAGAATTGAAGAAGATAATTTGGCCAGATTAGTAGAGCTTTACATTCTTCCCGACTTCTAGCCGAGTGTATGCCTGGAGAACGCCAGGTCAAGTTTACAATGCAACCAACAGTGAAACATGACGGGGGTTCAGTCATGGTATGGGCAGCCATATTCGTGATTTTCTGCCAGACCTATCATTGCCCTGCAAGGTGCTATCACTGCCAATGACTACGTGACCATTTTGGGTGAACATGTCCATCTCATGGTGCAATGTTCGTTCCCTGGTGGTGATGCTGTTTATCAGGATGATCAAGCCACTGTTCACACAGCTAAAATCGTCCAGGGTTGATTTTCTAAGCACTACGGTGAGGTTTCACATCTGCCATGGATTCCACAATCGGCCCGATCTCAATATTATTGAGCCCTTGTGGGCAGTATTGGAGACAAATGTTCGCGCGCGCTATACACCTTAATCATAATTTAATGGAACTTGCCACTGTTTTGCTGGATGAACATTAACATTCACTGTTGATGAAATAGACAGATGTACCAATGGCTAATCAAAAAAAAATAAAAAAATCAAATATGATATAAACACACAAAAAAACCATGCTGTTAATTTTATTTATGTGTGAAGGGAAGTCTGTGTATGTGTGGTTCTCTATCGTGGTTCTCTATCTCGGAATTCTGACCGTCCTCATGAACTAATTATTAAGATTTTTTACTAGTAATAATATATAAAATATTAGCAAAAAAATTTGTATAATAAAAGATAAAATATTAATTAACTCATTCACATAAAACTATGAAAGAATCCGCAAAAAACAAAACTATAACAGAAGGAAAGAAAGAAGTTATATATGCCTGCAATCAACACAAAGTTTAGTAAAATTATATATATATATATATATATATATATATATATATATATATATATATATATATATATATATATATATATATATATATATATATATATATATATATATATATATATATATATATATATATATATATATATAAACACAAAGTGAACAATCAACGCTCGGAAAATAAGTAAATAGAGATTTCATTTCTTTAAAAAAAAATTTATTAAAATATACTCAATAAATAAATGAAATAAATGAACATAACATACTTTTTAGACGTTTATTCTCATTGCTTATACTAGACTCCATTGTATTATCCTCCATTTTCAAATCCTCCTTTTTGATGTTCTTGTTTTCTTCATCTAACTTAATAAATGGTAAGACACGAGGAGCATCTCTTTCGGGAATACTTTCTTCGTCAGGATCATCAGTTAAATTATCCCTTTTGATTTCATCTAACATCCTTGCTTCGTATTCCTTTAAAACAAAATCAATATTGAAAAAAAAAAAAAATAGGTAAACCTGTTGAAGCACTATTAAGAATCAGAAAAAAAAAATTTCAAATTTTTTTTTTTTACTTTTTTTAAACTTTCATTATACAAAATCTGTAATTTTCTGATTTTTTTTCGAAAAAAATGCATATAATCATTAATTTAAGTGAATGTCGGCTATTCTATTCCTTCCTTATAATTAAATGAACCTCAATTAAAATTTATATCCAATTTTTTTTTAACCTATAATTTCATTGCTTTTGACCTCTTTAAAAATTTTAGGCAACCGTGGTCAGAGCCCCGGCCCCGGTCTGGCCAAGGTCGGTCCCTATATATATATATATATATATATATATATATATATATATATATATATATATATATATATATATATATATTATATATATATATATATATATATATATATATATATATATATATATATATATATATATAATCAAAATATTACGCAAAAAAAATTCCCCAAAAAAATCTATTTTAAAAAACAATTAAAATAATACATAATTTAAACATAATTGAAACAATTAAAAAATTAAAAGAAGTGAACGCTAGCTTTCGAAGCCATAACCAGACTTCCTTGTACAAGCGAATCAGTTAAGAGATTGAAGAAACAAGTGATCAAGAAACAAACTATAAAAAAAAAAAAAAAATTGGAAACTATGTTAAACCCCTAATCCGAAACCGTCAAAAGTATTTTTTTAAATGCTGGAACTTTTTAAAATATTATTTGATATAGAGTCCAAATAAAAGGTTCCTCTGTTAATGTTGTCTGTATTATTAATAATGAATAATTCTAATAATTTTCTTGAAATGTTATCTTGAACAATTGCAATTGAAGAAAAATCACTCATGTTTATAAGATGATTCTCAGTAGTTCTGTGATGTGTTAATGCTGAATTCTGATCATCTATTCTAAGACTGTAGGAATGTTGATATTTACGTTTTTAAAATCTGTCGTCTCTCCTAAATATATTTTATTACAATTTCTACATTTTATTTTATAAACACTTATTTTAATTTTGTTTCTTTCAATATAGGTTTCAGAATCTTTTTTAATGTACAAGGTACAGATGGAACTAAATTTACGCCATTAGGAACATATATTAAAATCTTTAATATCGTTCATATCACCAGTATAAACTAAAACATTCTTCATATTAAAAGATTCCTTCTTCCTTGGAGCATAAAATTTTCTCTTCGCCTCCCTTAATGCCCTTCTTATTATATACATTGGATATTTAAAGATTAGAAAATTTTTCTTAATAAAGCTGTTCGTAATCCAAAAAAAGCGGGCTACATATTCACACAAAGCGAGCAAAAACTGTCCAAAAACAATACCCTTTTTGACATATGATGAATGAGACGAGAACTAATGGACATACGAATTGACATGAGTTGCCTTTCTATATACATTAAATTCTACAAAACCTGTGTTTGAAACATTTAACGTAACATCTCAAAAACAATATTATTTTGCAGTTTTTCAACAGTAAAATTGATGGTAGGGGCGAAATTATTATTTCAAGTAAAGCATCGGAGGACATGTTACCATTCCAAGTCGCGAAAATCTCAGTCAGGTAATATTGAAATCATCAAAAAACCCTTTCATTTCCTTTCAAACAGCTCCATAAATATGTTGCTAAGAACCGGAGAGAGGGGGAGCCCATACTTAGACCCCTAGTTTGCTTAAAGAAACGACCGTTAAACTCAAAGAAAGCATGATCTAGAATGCAGTCAGAACTTCAAAAGAGACTGAAAAAACAATTTCATGCTCGTCAACATATTCCTTTAACAACTTTCGTTGTTAATTCTGTTGGGACATTCGTGAATAGTGATAAAACATTGTAACTAACATTTATTACTTTCTAAATTTAATCCGTTCAACTTATATATAAAATCCTCAGAATTTTTAAGATAACCAGAAATATTCCCAACCAAAATAGACAGTTCCTTAGCCACCCAGAAAGACAATTTATATGTGACAAATTATTCATTGGAAAAAATAGGACGTAAAGGAATATATGGTTTGTGTATCTTAGGTAAACCATAAAAATAAGACAATCTTGGTAAAAGATACACAAACCAATCTTCTCAGCCTGACCACGTAAGATTTCTTTTAAACTATTGTTAAAATTGGTTTGAGAATTTTTAAGAGGATTACAATTTAATTCCAAATACGTGCTTCTATCATCAAGTAAAAGATTAATTTTTCTTATGTAATCAGATTTATCCATTATAACTATTGTGTTACCTTTGTCTAATTTATTTATAATTGTGCTATCGATACTTTTCGAGTTTTTCAGAGCTAAATATAAACTTTTAGGTAACCTTGAGTTTTTCCTTCTATTAATTTGGAAAGAAAAACCCCCTTTAGACAACCAATCTCTAAATTCGAAAAATCCGATCTAGACTGAAACTTATTAAAATTTTTAAAAAAACTCAGG
>SEYY01007914.1:0-24883 GCA_009176605.1 Armadillidium nasatum
GGAAAGGAGATCACAGTAGAGCGTTTCTTACGAAAGCCATACTGGCGATCAGAGATAAGATTAGAAGAATTGAGATGTTTCCAAATCTTCCTGTTAAGGATAGATTCGAAACTTTAGAAAGAACGGAGGTTAAAGAAATTGGACGATAGTTAGAGGGCTGAGAGGGGTCCCCCTTCTTCGGCACAGGCTGAATAGCGCACGTTTCCAGCAAGAAGGGAAGGTTGAAGTAGAAAGACAAGGCGAAAAGTTTAACCAAGGCAGGGTGCAAGCTCGGAAACAAGTTTTGAGAACCAGGAGGATACTCAGGACTGTACGCCTTCTTAGTGTTAAGCTCAGAGAGAGCAGAAATGACGTCTTTAGAAGAAATTACAATTTTAGGCATAAATGAGTTGGAGGGGGTTGAAGGAGGAGGAATAGCTCCGGAATCGTCTAAGGTAGAATTAGAAGCAAAAGTTTGAGCGAAGAGTTCAGCTTTAGAGGAAGGCAAAACGGCAGTTGTACCGTCAGAAGATACTAAAGGAGGGAAAGAGGAAGAGCAAAGTTAGAGAACATTTTTCAAAAGCCGAAAGGGCGTGAGAAAGAGCCAGAAAGATTTTGCATTTTGAGCGGAGAAAGAGTTTTTAGTATTACGGAGAATAGATTTTGCACGATTCCGGGATGAAATATAAGTTGCATGAGTTTCTGGAGTTTGAAGACGACGGTAGTCCCTGAAGGCAGCGTCCCTGTGGCGGATAGCACGAGAACAAGCAGAGTTAAACCAAGGTTTGTTAGGTTTAGTAGAAGGGAAAGAATATGGAATGTACGCCTCCATGCCAGAGAGGATCACCTCGGTTATGCGCTCAGCACACTCAGAGGGACCCCTCCCACGGAAACAGTAATCATTCCATGGAAAATCAGAGAAGTACAACCTAAGTCAGACCATTAGTGGCACCGAAATGCCAGAAACTCTCCTCGCCAAGGCGGGCCGTTCTTGCGGAAGACTTGAAGAGACAGGACAAGATACGGAGATAAGAAGGTGATCGGATGAACCCAGAGGAGGAAAGAATTTAACAGTGTAAGGAGAAGGATAAGAAGTTAGGAAAAGATCAAGTATGTTGGGTTCATCACCAAGGCGATCAGGGATACGGGTAGGGAGATGCACCAACTGCTCAAGGTTGTTCTGGATAGAAAATTGGAAGGCGAGTTCACCAGCTGGATCGTGAGAACTAGATGAAAGCCATTGGCGGTGGTGAACATTGAAATCACCTAAAGATGATTTCGGAGAAGGGAGAAGAAGAAAGAATGTGCTCTATTTTGGAGTTAAGATAGTCGAAGAATTTGGATAGTCTGTAGAGTTAGGAGATAAGTAGACAGAACAGATAAATTTAGTTGTAGAGTTGCAAGAAAGTACCATAAGGTAGAGAATTCAGAGACTCCAAATTAGAAACACGAGAACAGACAACATCGTTGCGCACATAAGCGCAACATCCGCCTTTGGATGAAAATTGAGAATAGAGACAGTAGGAGGAAACAGAGTAGGGCTTGCTGTCAGAGCACTCAGACACCTGAGTTTCGGTTAAGAATAAGAGATGAGGTCTAGAAGAAGAGAGGTGGTGTTCAACAAAGTGGAAATTAGTAAAGAGACCGCGAATGTTGCAAAAGTTTATGAAAAAAGAAGATCGTGCACCAGGGCAAGCCGGCATAGAGGTCTTGGTGGCACCAACCCCATCACCGGAGGCCACCAACTTCCAAGTGGTGATGGGGGAAGGAGTGGATGAGGGGCATTCTTTGGATGCCGCCCCTCGTAGTATCTCCGAGGCAGTTCTACGTTTCGCCATTTTTCTTTTGCATATTAAAGGTAATGTAGGTGTAAGCGCTTGTAAATTTGTAGGAACGTGAGAAGGGAGTTGGGGGAAGGAGAAGTTATATATTTGTGTATAATAAATGTTCAATTTTACCATTATTATTAAAAAATATTTTTTTAAATAAATTTTTAATAATTATTACATAAAAAATTTATAATTATATATAAATTGCAAACAAGTATATATTTGTTTGTATATTCGTTTTTGCCATTCCTTAATGAAGTTCCATTTTCAATGTCCTCTGCATGTTGTTGGTTACCCTTTAATTTAAAGAAAATATACACTTTAATAAGGGTAAACATAAACAGCAACATTGCTTGGAAAATGCCTAAAGCAAGTAAAAAATATATGTAAGATGATATTATTTGATTTAAAGTATACGTTTTATAAGATTAGAATATAATATATATATATATATATATATATATATATATATATATATATATATATATATATATATATATATATATATATATATATATATATATATATATATATATATATATATATATTATATATATATATATATATATATATATATATATATATATATATATATATATATATAATATATATATCACCACGTCTCACGGGCAGAGCCCTATTCCAGGAGGGAGTGTTAGATCAATAAGAGAATAAGAAAAGCCCTACAAGTCCCACCTTACGAACATTTCGTAGGTGAACACAAACGTGGGCTTTAAAGTAATTGAGATTAAATTCGGTAGGAAAAACAGAAGATGGGAGAGAGTTCTACAGAACAGAGGTAGTTGGAAAGAAAGAGGCACCACAGCGGATAAGCCTGGAGTTGCCTTTGTCCACACCAAATTTATCTGCAGACAATGCGCTCCTTGTGCTACGAGAGCGCCGTAAAGGTAGAGATATACTAGTGGACAGTTCTCTCGAGAATTTGCCGCTGTAGTACCTGTAGAAAAGAGACAAGTCACCAATGTCACGTCGCAAAGAAAAAGGGCCAAGTGAATTAGAAAGAGTGGAACAATTTATAAGTCTTTTAGCCTTTGACTCAACCATATCCATAAGACGGGTGAATCCTAAGTCACCACAGATATGAGACAGTGCTCCATACAAGAGTGAATGAGGCCCTTATATAATTGAAGTAACCGAGAAGAAGTTAAAATTTCTCGTATCTTAAATAGAACTCCCAGATTCTTTGAGGAGGCCCTAGCAGCCATTGTGATGTGAGACTTCCAAGACATGTTTTTGTTTATGTGAAGGCCAAGGATGTTTATACTGTCAACAGGAGAGATAGGAGAACCATCAAAAGGAATAGAGAAGTAAGTAGGTGCCTTTGGGAGGGAGATTTTAAGAAGTTGAGTTTTTAAAGAGTTGAATTTCACAAGGTAGAGGCGACCCCACTTGGGAATTCTATTCAAATAAGCAAAAATGGAATCGAAAAGATGAAGACGAGAAGCATCTCTAGATGCAAAATAGGGAGCAGATTTGAAATGAGTAGAAGAATAGAAGATCGAGTCTTCGGCATATGAATGGATAGGGTTAGATGAGCAACTGAGAAGATCATTAATTAAAAGTAGCAATAGAGTAGGAAACAGAACCCTAAGGAACACCACTATTGTCAGGAAATGAAGAAGTCGCTCCATCAACACCAGTCAAAATGGAACGATTAGAAAGAAAGCTAAACATAAGTAAGAAAAGAGAAAGAAGAGAGCTTGGAAAGCCGTGACGCACTCCATACCCAGTCAAATGCCTTAGACATGTCAAGTCCCACCATACAAGTCTCCCTATGGTCCCTAAGGACAAAAAACCCTAAATCTGTGAGATAGGAAAGTATTTCACCAGTTGACCTCGAACGTTGAAAGCCATACTGATGATCAGAAAGAAGGGAATGGGATTCCAGATGATATAAGAAATGAGAGTTGAGAAGGGTTTCAAAGATCTTAGACAAAATAAAAATGAGAGCTATAGGGGAATAGTTAGAAGCCTCAAAGCGGAATAGGGGTACTGAGGGAAAGCACTAGTATTGAAGAATAGAGAGAAAAGTTGAACGAGGGACGAAGCCAGCTCAGAAGCACACTCATTTAACACAAGTAAGAAAGATCAATTTTGACATATTTGACATATACAAATTTAATCACAGGTAAAGGCATGGGATATCTGAGAGGAGAAGAAGTAGGAGGAGGATTACCGGAGTCTTTCAGGGTTGAATTAGAGGAGAAGAGGAGGCCGAAGAGATTAGCCTCAGTTGGAGTGTTAGCAACAGAACCTTCAGAGAGAATAAGAGGAAAGAAAGATTATATATATATATATATATATATATATATATATATATATATATATATATATATATATATATATATATATATATATATATATATATATATATATATGAAATAATTATTTTCTTATTCGTGCTATCCATAAAATATCAAGCATTAGAAAAAAATTAAAAACTTTCAAAATTTTATACATCCACATTTAATAAATGCTGATGCGATGCGAATATTGAAAAATCATGAACTGTGGATGCGGATGCAGATATTACAAAATCATGAACTGTGGATGCGGATTACATATCCATCACTAATATATATATATATATATATATATATATATATATATATATATATATATATATATATATATATATATATATATATATATATATATATATATATATATATATATATATACATATATAATCAAAAAAGTTAAAGCCAACACCAAGGGTTTCCACATATCATTTATTATAGTGTGAACGTTTCAAACCTTAACGCAGTCCGTCTTCAGCACAATCTGTTCTAAAAATTTCTAATTTAGAAAAATAAACCTAATATAAATTCATTATCTATATATAAGATACTTAAATAATAATAATAATTGCAATAAAATAATAAAAATATAGGAATAATATTGATATTAAAATAACAAACAAAACCCAAGACTAAAGTCGAAATTTTACAACACCAAGAAATATTAAAAAGGCTGGACTATTTTGGGAAAAAGGACTTCATCATTGTGTGAAAAGAACAGTAGAAGAAGCTTGATCATTTAAGGATGGGGATTGAAGTTTTATATAAAAAGACTCCTAAATCCTACGATCAAGAAGAGAAGACGAATGTCGGAGTATAGAGAAATCGGAAGAAGAAAAAGGATGGGTATCTCCATGGTCTCTTATGGTAGAGTGTTCAGGAGAAGAAAGAGGAAGGTCAGTTCTGAAAGAAAATCCTCTATGCTTATCAATCCTCACTTTTAATTGTAGACCAGTTTGGCTACTACATACCCCGCATTACAGCTGGCACACTTAAATAAGTAAATTAATTAATGAGGATCTGAGAATTGGGTTGTAAGTGATCCTGTAAACGGAATTTTTAGATATATTTTTTGTTTAGGAACAGTAGGAAAATGATGAGCAGCTCTAAAGATATTAGCGAGAAACTCGTTAATACTTTTTTCCACTTGAAACTTAGGGAATAAATTAAAATGAAAAAGAATCTTAATAAATTCCATCTCTTTATGGAATAAATGCCAGTCAGAGCAAATTTTAAATGCTCTATAGATTCTAGATCTTAGACCTGATAGAATAAACGTAAGAGGTATATTGCTAAAATATTTTGTTGCAAGAAGGGTATAAGTAGGTTTTCTAGAGAACTCCTACTGTAAAATCTTTCAAATCAAATTTTCCTAAAAATTTGGAAAAAGGAAAAAATATATTTCCTTATAATAATATATATAATATTTGATATGATATATTATTATTATAAATTATAAGACTGCTGTCTATGTCAGACGCCAAGTCCGAAAACTTTATGGATACATTACTACAGCTATTAAAGACTTTAATAAAATCTTGAAAAAAAAAATTTGGAAAATAGAATTTTTTTTAAAAATTTAGAAATTTTTCTTAATGTATATTTTTTCATATTGAATTGAGCATATGATGACATAAAAAAATTTAAGTCTGGACATGTATATTTAAAAAAGAAAAGAAAGAAAAAAAAAAAAAAAAAAAAAAAAAAAAAAAAAAAAAAAAAAAAAAAAAAAAAAAAAAAAAAAAAAAAAAAAAAAAAAAAAAAAAAAAACTTTTTTTTTTTTTTTGCCAAAAAAAAAAAAAAAAAAAAAAAAAAAAAAAAAAAAAAAAAAAATATATATTATATATATATATATATATATATATATAATATATATATATATATATATATATATATATATATATATATATATATATATATATATATATAATATATATATAATATATATATATATATATATTTTAGCTTTTATATTATTTATTACTTATTTCGTTTTTTAATATATAAATAAATTTCTTTAAAATAAAAATCTTCAGAAGTAAAACTGAATCTTAAAAATAAAAATCTTCAGAACTAAAACTGAATCTTAAAAAGAAAAAAAAAAACTAATTTGCATAAGATATTTTTCAGGTTTTTGCTGCCACTCACGTTAAAACCAAAACCTTCAAATTGGATAGGAAGTTACCCATGAACAAATCTCTTTCAATGTCCTGCCCTTTTAAAACCGAAATGGGACCTCCGATTTTATTTTATTTTTTTAAGCGTCAGAATTACAACACCGAATATAAAGAGACGGATAGTTTCTTATTGAACGTCACTTGTAAACTTGAAGGTTTTTATTTTTCTTTTGTTTTTGTATTTTTTTTTTAAACTAATTTGAAAAATCTTTAATAATTTGTTTTGTTGAACTGAAGCATATTAGAATAATATTAGTTTCAATAAACGAACATTTATTCATTAAACTCACCTGTAATTTTTTCTTTTTTAACTATTAAAGTTAATCTCAAAAGTCTTCAAGAGTTTAACTTTGTTTGTTTATGAACTGAAGAATATTTGAATAATATTAGCTTCAATAAATGGACATCTCTATTTATTACTAAACTTTTCGAATATTTGATCAAAATTTCTGAAACCAGTTATATAGTGATATGAAAACCAGGTTTTTATAAAATTTTTAAAATTTATTTTAAATTGCATGATGTGAGTAACAATCGAGATATTTACAAAGTGCAATAAATAATATTCAAAATTGCACAGAGACTGTATATTAAATTATACTTCAACTCTGAAATGAGTTTTTTACAGTTATCTTTTTTAATATCTCTACGATTCATTGGAGTACTCTAATAGCCTTTTTATCAAGTAAAAGTTCAACAACCTCAAAAAAAGTGTGATATTAGAAGTTGATTACCTAAATCTAGTCCCTTGCTATAAATTATAAGACTTAAATGAAAGATAGTTTTAAAAAAATTGATCAAATTATACTAGGAGTAATTTTTACCCAGCATAAGATCGGTGAAGTGTTTTTGACTTTCGCTTTCACTGTCCAGATAGTGTTAATATTTTTCTCTTTAATCTACAGTTGTTCATGGGAAGAATGGAAAAACACTGTTGAGCTAGGTTCGTTTTCCAAATTGTTTCATGATGGAGACATGTAGATAAGGTAAAAATGTTTGTGTATCATCATATTGTAACTTTGCTCAACAGTTTTCAAACAAAAAGAATAGTTTCGGTTTTAATCATAGTAATATGAATCCATTTTTAAAATCATTAATAATTATAAAACGATTCCAGTAATCTTATATTGTTTATAATCTTCTCAAATAAAATTAAAAATATTTCAGAATTACTAATTTAATTATACCAACAAAATAACTTATCTTTTTTCAGAACCACTGTTAACAGCCTTTTAATCTGTTTAGTCTCTTCTTTTCTACTTATTTCAAGCATGTTCTACCAAAAGAGAATATAATTAGAATTTGATACTATAATTATTTTTAGCTACCCAATTTTCCACAGATCATTTCTTGCTCAAATGATTTTTCCAACGTTCCTTAAAGACGTCTCTAGAGAAGGTACTATAGTGGTAATTCTTTAAGTAGCTCTTCAGTGTCACGATAATCTTGGTAATGTCTTATTAAAAATTCAAATTTGGCACCTCATTAACTTAATAATTAAGGCTAGGATTTTGTATGTAGAAATTAAAATAATGAATTTAGATGCCAGAACAGTCGACTTCAGAAATTCGTTCATACTTATTTATAAATATATTCATTTTAAAAAAAAGGCAGTAATGGGTTTGTCTACTGAAGATTTAGCCAATCAGAATTTAGTTTAGCACGGGCCACATTTTTTATTTTCTTTTAATGTGAAATATATGGTGCATGTAAGGACACATGTAATGATGAAATTAAAGTACAGCAAAAATCTTCTTTAGCATTTCTTAAGTATGATATTCATTCAGTCCAAAATTTCTTTAAAAATAATAATAAATTTGCTTTTAAAAAAAAATGTTAACGAAGTAATCAGTTGTTTTAGTAATTAATTTAAATTGCTATGGTTTTTTTTCTCATTTGAAGAAAGTTTTAGATGAAATATATATATATATATATATATATATATATATATATATATATATATATATATATATATATATATATATATATATATATATATATATATATATATATATATATATATATATATATATATATATATATATATATATATATATATATATATATATATATATATATATATATATATATATATATATATATATATATATATATATATATATATATATATATATATATATATATATATATATATATATATATATATATATATATATATATATATAGTGATCAAAGTTCTTTGATGTTTCTTTCGAATTCATTTCTCTTTTTTTTCAATACTTCTGTGAAGCTTTAAAAAGTCTACAGTATATGATAGTATCTTCAAGTTCCGCTTTGTGAATCTGTGATTTGCGTTTTCTTCCGCATATTTAAAAGCCGAAGTGTATCAAGTTACTGATTCCTCTTTGAAATATTTCATATCATTCAAAAGTTTATTCTCTCTTGCCGTGTTTAAAATAATAATTAAAACTTAAGAAATTTAGATTTATTTTAAATATTGTGTGGTAGGAACTAGCGTCTCTTTTCTGTTGTCTTTTTGGTTTTGACGTCAATGCCGTAGCTTCAGCCAGGTATTTATAAATTTCATCATTGTATCTTGTCATAAAATTCTCTTTGCATATCTCATAATTCTGATATTCATATGATTAGTTAATAATGACGCTTTAAAATGGCATCTTTTCTCCTATTTTCTGTGACCATGTCTAAAAATCTCTGTATGATGGTTCAATGATAATTTCCACGTAATTGTCTGAGTCCTTACGAGTGAGAAATATAAACATTGTTCCGTTATTCGTATAAGTAGTTGATAATGATACTTTAAAATGAAGTCTTACTCTCCTATTTTCTGTGAACATGTTTAAAAATCTCTATATGATGAGTCGATGATGATATCCACGTACGTGTGCTAGGTTAGGTTAGGTTTGGTTGGGCCTTTGAACTTGTGTAAATAAAATCTCTCACATAAAATTCGCATAGGTAATCTTCTGGATCGTTCGGTTATATATGTTCAGGATATTTCTCTAAGTTTTTGCATGCTTATTTCTTTGAAGTGCTTTTAGGTTAGTCTATTTGTATAGAGTTTGGTGCCGAGTGTAAGATTATTTGAAGTTTTCATAGTGGTTCATATATTAAGAGAGGTAGGAAATTATCATATTAGATTAATTTTCCATGTTAGATCGTGAAATCTTACATACATTATTAGGTGAAGGTTGAATAAAGTTTGCTTTCTGTTGTTGAATGGCATTATTTAATCTAGGTTATGTGCTAATGATATGAAATTAGTGTATTGTATTAAATAATATACGTTTAATGGTTGAATTGATGATTTTTCAATCTTATGTTATGCATAAATACATTCTTAGTTTTCCTATAGCTTTTCTTGATTACATGCTTATAGGTTTGCTTTAATGTGTGAGTGTATAATCTTAGGTAATGGTCAAGGTTATTAGTGAAACAAAATCCTGTTGAATTAACAAAATAATTCTTATTTTATGTATTAGAATAAGTAAATGTTACTTCATTCCTATATTTATATATATGTTTTCTTTGCGTATGCTACTGCGTAAGAACAGGTGTTTGAAGGTGTGGTTCCACTCAACAGCTCTCCTTGAAAAGGTGGAGTTTAGAGCTTTTCTTCTTATCAACTCTTTCACTCTTAACTAACTCTCTCCAGTTTCTTTATGACCGTCGAATTGTTCGTCACTCTCTCTATACTATTGCTATTACAACGGACACCGCTTTTTCTTAACTCCATTGAGTAGGGCTTGTGTGACACGACTTTCTACAAAGTCTCATCTTTTCTCTGTCCCACTCTTTAACTCCAGACATAAACACTATGTTCAATCTTACATGTACTATACTGGCAAAGTCTATAACACACTCTCTTTATCTGTATTCCCATCTTCCCCTGATTTACATACCTTCAAAAACCGTGTATTGGGACAAGTCGCCCTTTAACTTGACAAGGATTCCGATATTTCCCCAACTCTAAGAGAAATTAGTAGATCTCTGTTCTTCGCCCAACAGAGAAGAAATATAAAAAGAAAATTGTAAAAAATTATATTTGCAATATATTTTCAAAGCTTCATAACATCTTTGCGATCATTTTAAAATATAATTGTTTAAATCGTTTGATTATATTATTATATTTTCTTTAATCCGATTCGTGTGGTCCCTTCTATCGTACTGAGATCAGGTCAAGAGGCCATCTTTTATAGAATCATTGATAAGAGTAATCTCGTGGTTTTCATCTTGTACACAAGTCTTAATTGACATCACAAACTTTAATTTATACCTTATTTATTTCATTTTAACTGTAAAATTCTACAAATGGTAAATATATTTTTAACATCAGTAAATTCAGGAAACGTTTTAATTATTTTTCATGTTCATTTCAGGGTTGTTGATTTGTTTTGATATATATATATATATATATATATATATATATATATATATATATATAATATATATATATATATATATATATATATATATATATATATATATATATATATATATATATATATATATATATATATATATGAATAAAATTAAAAAGTGGGAGTTTTCATTTAAAAAATTTTTCCTTTATTTGTCTTTAGCTATAATTTTAAGTTAGTAGTCTAATTCGCCTAAGTAATAATTAATAATTAAATATAATAAAGAGCTAAAACATAATTTGTTAAAAAAAAAAAAAAAAAAAAAAAAAAAAAAAAAAAAATTGTTTTTTATTTTTTAAATTTTATTTATTTGTTTTAGCTATATTTTTGAGTTGGTTGGCTAATTTGCCTAAGTAATAATTAATAATTAAATATAATAAATAACTAAACTTAATTAGTTAATTAACTTAATTAAATTATTTAAATCATAATTTTTTAAAAAGTACAAGCTATAAATTTTTTAATATAAAAATGATAAAAAATGTGACTAAGAGAACCAATTCATTGTATTTAAATTTCAAATTTTAAAAAAAATGAGTGAACGATATTATATTATTATATTTAAAAGTATTTTCTGTTTCTGTTTTGTTATTTGATTCTTGTTATTAGGATAAATATTTTAAAATACATTTATTTTTTGCGTCTAAACTCTCAGCACTTAAATTTTGAAGTAAAATAAAACAATTTCTATAATTAGAATAAAAGAAAATAGAGACAGAACTTAGAAGTAGAATATTAAATGTAGTGAATTGGTTTTATTGAATCAATTATTTCAAAAATGCTCATATTGGCGGAGGGGGGGGCGATATTTTGCGGTAGATTGCTGAATGCTGATACAATTCAAATCAGAAGCTTTTTATTCTTTCTGGATTCTTTTTAATTCATCTCTTCAGTAATACAAGTATGGAACAAGTTAACAACAATAAACTTTTTTTTTTTGAATAATTTATATTTATAGATGCTAAAAAAAATTTTTTTTTTTTTTTTTTTTTTTTTTTTTTTTTTTTTTTACACATCACCATCACTCACGGGCAGAGCTCTATTCAAGGAGGGGTGTTACATCAATACAAATATATATAAATACACATTAATATAAATATACATCAATATGAATATACATCAATATAAATTACTATCACCATAACTACCACTACCATCGCTTTCACTACCAACCTCATCACCACTATCACCATCACCATCATCAACACAACTACCACCATCACTATTACCATCGCTATTACTATTATTCGTATTGCAACGAATTTCCCTCATGCCTGCAATATTATTATCGTATGGGATGAACTTAATATCTAAAGTTTATGCCGTTATCAGTAAAAGCCAAATTGTTCTCCCTTTGATCAATATTGGATAATATATTTAACCTATGTAACCTGCTCTTACTAATTGCCATAATTTAATATTAGTTCTTTTGGCTCCATTATTTTCATTGTTTCTATTATTGTCACAAGTAGTAGGCTATCTGCTAAGCAATTAAAAAAAACACTTCAAAAACACTATATATAAAAAAAAAACATTAAGAAATTTTTAATCCACTTAAACACCAATATTAGATTAAAACCATAGTATATATTAAATATTATGAGAATTTAGTCCCATTCGTCAACGAGAAATAGTTCTTATACGTGACTATTTCATACTTTATTTATTACTGACGAGAGTGGAAAAAAGAATCAGATTAAAACTTTAGTAGCTCCTCCACTAAAATTTGCCAAAATAACTGTTTTGATTTTAATATATAAAATCGAATTTAAAGTCAAATTTTTCTTTTTTTTAAAAAAACTGAAATATTTATACAGAAAGTCCTCCTTCCTTCATTGAACCACAACCATCTTCAAATCTCATTCCATGCTAAAAAAAATTTCTTGTCAGAAGACCTTCCACTGGTGATTTCCATTCTACGGTCTATAATCTACAAGCGCCCTATGTTCGTCTAGCAATATCCAGACTTCCTCTTTTTTCCTTCATCTTCTCACTCTTCTATTCGCCCTTTTCCCTTCACTTCTCAATGCGTCCTTACATCAAAAGTTGAAAATTCTTCCCCCCTTTTTCTTATTTATATTAAAAGTGTTTCCCATATTCTTTGCATTAATATCGTAATCGATGAAGACTTTGGCAATATATTTTAAAGGAGCGAATTATTAAAAAACCTTATATAATCATGTTTCATCAGTTCTATGTTTACCCCTATTACGGCGGGACTGATTTGAGTTGTGTCTTTTTAATATTTTTTTATTTTCTCTATTGTTCTTATTTCTATTTTCTTTAGTACGTTGTTCCCACTCAATTCTATTAAACTCTGTTCCATCTGAAATAGTTTTAAGTGGTCGAAACATTTTATGATTTTAGTTTGGATCCTCCTAAGGTATATGCATTTCTTTGAAACTTTCGATTTGGAACTTTTTGATATAATTTTCTTTAATTTAATCCATCTTGTTTTCAGCATCTAGCATATTAATTTTAAATCTGTTTTCTTAAGTTATATCTTCCTCAAGAAATTTTGAAATTATTGGCCAGTAAATTTTGGCTTCATCAATAATTTTTTGATGTATTTTAATATAAAATTCCCCAGCTTCATAGTTGACCCTTTATCCAAATTCATTCATTTCTCTTGTTGAATTGTAGTATGGCTTTAAAGTATCTTCCTATAAATTCCACTACATATTTTCAATATCAACAGATATTGTACTTGCATCCCATCTCATCACTTGATAATCATTTAAAAATTTATCAATAGCCGCATTAGATTTATGATGAGCTTTGGTTGAGTTAATATGAAATGATTCATCAGTCTGATATTGGTCTTACTGACGTTACTCTATGGTTTGGTCTATTTTCTCTCCGATTTAGTTAAAAAAATCTTTTCCTTCATCTTTCCTTTCTCCTTTTTCAGTTAAAGTTATTTAGATTTTAGTTAATTTTTATTAGCAGGAGGAGGAAGAAGGGGCAGCAGGAGCTTATTTTCTGATTCTATTTAGTATTTATTCAATTTTATCACGATATTTCAAACTGTTAAATAAAACGTTTGCGGCATCCAGATTGTTCCACTACTTTGTGTCAGGTATATTTTCTGATTACAAATTTTAAGTACTTACGCTTATGGAAAAGCATAAGCACAGTAACGATATTGAAAGCATTGTATGAACTTTTTAGCTTAATAATGGGAATAAAACTGCTTGCATTTGAGAAATCATTTAATTTATTATTAATATATATATATATATATATATATATATATATATATATATATATATATATATATATATATATATATATATATATATATATATATATATATATATATATATATATATATACATATATATATGGTGTAACATGGCAGTGGGCCTGTATCATGGCAAACTTATGTCGTTCAGGTTATGATAAGTCGAACTAAGTAGGCTAGAAAACAAAAATAATAAATAATAATAATAATAATAATAATAATAATAATAATAATAATAATAATAATAATAATAATAATAATAATAATAATAATAATAATAATAATAATAATAATAATAATAATAATAATAATAATAATCAATATTAATAGGCATATAATGAATTCATGAAATGAAAGCTATATATATATATATATATATATATATATATATATATATATATATATATATATATATATATATATATATATATATATATATATATATATATATATATATATATATATATATATATATATATATATATATAACCAATTGTCCAAATTAAATGAAATTATATATATACCTGTATTTGCAAAATTATATTTGTTCACATCTAAGACTAATACATGCCCTAGTATATTGTACATTGTTTTTAAAATTTTTAAAATTAAAACAAACCTTAGGGTTAGTAGGAATCTCCTGCAGGTACTTGATCAGCTCTTGGCCTTCCACAATGCTTGAGTCAGTTTGCAAGGCGACCACCTGGTCCCTCATCAGCTTGAGGTTGGGTAGCAAGTAACCCATAAAGGCGTTCTTCTCAGCCTGTAGGTTATTCATGCACTTAGCAACAGGATTCATTATCTTGCAGTACTGAGCCACCAGATTCTTGTCACCTTCATAGAAGGGCGATAAGCCCTGCTGGCGGATGACTACATAAAGTCCGTCCTTCTTATCTGAGTCCTCTAACACTTAAACAGCTCAGCACAAGACTCATAGTATGAGTTCCAGAGTGTTACCTTAAAAAATTGAGATATTGAAAACTCAAAATGTTATATACTTATTTTTTAAATAAAATACTTAGAGTAGTTAATTACGCCTGGTGTACGAAGCTTCTTGTCTTGACAACGGCCTCCTTGATCTGGTTGGCGGCCACTGTCCTCCTGTTCTGGGCGTTCGACAAGCCCTGAGCCTTGATGACATTTTTGGTGAAGGGAACTCTCAAACCAATGTTCCAGCCTGGCACCTAAGAAAAATGAAGATATTTAAAAATTATTTAATCAAATAAATGTACGTTAGTAAATAAAACAAAGACATATTTAAAGTTGCAATATTTTAAAATTATTTATTTGACTATTTTTATAAGATGAAGTTAAAGTAACTTAAATAATTGAAAAATAAGTAAATTAATAATAAACACTCAACTTGATGACGTCTGTTGTTATAAACTTATAAGGTTATAAAGTCCCACAGTGGCGGTGCTTGGGCAGTTCACAGTGGACGTCCTCATCCTCCTCTCCCTCCACCTCAAGGGCTTCCCGCACCTGGATAGTTGTGGGCAGAATCTCATCTTCCTAGACAGACTCCTGAGCAACCTGAAATTGTTATAACATAATTACAATTTATATCAAAACTGATTAAGGAATTTTTAAAATTAAATTTGCTACCTCCTCTTCTTCCCCAACATTGCCGGAAAATAATTTCAAAGGCGGCGACATAATTTTTGCCGTTGTGAGTCCAAACTCCTGGCGAAGGTCCATCATGGCTCTGGCCAAGAATTGGGCTCTCTGTTGGACAATCACCTCCTTGATGCCGAGGACATCTTTCCCCCTGTTGAGGCTGACATTGTCGATCCAATGCACTGTCATCCCCAAAAAGCTCCGGTGGTGGCTTGACCAGCTCTCGGCAGTTGTGCCGACGTAGAAGATGTTTGCCAGGAGGATGTTGATGACAATCTTGACTTCCCTTCCCAGCTGGGAAGAAATGTCCCTGGTAATCTTTCTCCTTGAGGGGACCTTGATCTCTGGATTGAGGTGCTGGATAAACTCCCGCAAAGCCACAGAGTCTGTCAGATGATAGGTTATAATTTTTAATAAAAAAGCTGTAGCACAGCTTGAGGGCTTTCATCTGGTCAAACTTGGGCTTGACGGTTGCCAGTATACTGGTCTGGAGCTTCTTCGCCCCATGGGTAGGTGACGTGTCAGTGCATATATATATATATATATATATATATATATATATATATATATATATATATATATATATATATATATATATATATATATATATATATATATATATATATATATATATATATATATATATATATATATATATATATATATATATATATATATATATATATATATATATATATATATATATATATATATATATATATATATATATATATATATATATATATATATATATATATATATATATATATATATATATATATATATATATATATATATATATATATATATATATATATATATATATATATATATATATATATATATATATATATATATATATATATATATATATATATATATATATATATATATATATATATATATATATATATATATATATATATATATATATATATATATATATATATATATATATATATATATATATATATATATATATATATATATATATATATATATATATATATATATATATATATATATATATATATATATATATATATATATATATATATATATATATATATATATATATATATATATATATATCTGAGGTGGGCAAAGGCCAGAGGCTTACCAATTCCACCGGAGTTGGGAAATATCTATCCTGGTCGATGGTGGCCGACTTTTCCAGATACACGGAGTTTGAAAGTATGCAAGTCAAAAAAGGAAATTGGGAAAACAGATAAAGGGAGTGTGTTCCAGACTTTACCAGTAGAGTATATGTAAAATTGAGCATAGCGGTTAAGTCTGGGGTCGGAGAGTTGAACAGAGAAAGGATGAGACTGTGAAGAAAGGCGTTTCGCACGAACTCTTCTCAATGGAAGGGGTATGCGACGAGAGAGTTCAGAAGAGCAATGTCCGTTGTAATAGCGATAGTATAGAGAGAGTGAGGCAACTATTCGACGGGAAGAAAGAGATTGAGGATAGTTAGTAAGAGCGGGAGAGTTGATAACTCGAAAAGCCCTAGACTCCACTTTTTCAAGAAGAGCTGTATGTGTGGAACCACCCCAGATGTGCGAGACGTACTCCATACAGGGGCGAACAACACCCTTATGCAGAGAAAGCAATTGGTGTGGCGTTAGAAACCACGAAGGCGCCTCAGAACACCCAACCTCTTTGAAGCTTGTTTAGAAAGAGAAGTAATGTGATCTTTCCTCCAAGAATGATCACGAGAAAAAGAAACACTGAGAATATTGAGAACAGAGGAAGGTTTGAGTTGAGTGTTTTCGAAGAAGATGTCATAGTTGTGTGGAAGATTGTGTCGAGTAGAAAGATGGAGGAATTGAGTTTTTGAGGCATTGAAAACGACCATGTTTCCTCTGGCCAAAACTTAAATACGAGAAAGATCAGAGGTCAGTTGCTCCAAGGCCATCCTTCTTGATCTATCAACTGCTGTTGGGAGGAACGTCTTTCAAATTGAAAGGAGTAATGAAGGGTGGAGTTATCGGCATAGGAGTGTATAGGAGACGAAGTAATAGAGAGAAGATCGTTGATGAAATTAGAAAAAGAGTTGGGATAGGACAGATCCTTGAGGAAAACCACTATTAATAGATTTAAAGGAAGAACGGTGGCCGTCTACAACAGCTGCTATAGAACGACCGGAAAGGAAATTAGAGAGAAGGTTACAAGAGAAAGATAGATTCCGAAAGAGGGAAGTTTGGAAATTAAAGCTTTGTTCCAGACTCTATCGAAGGCTTTCGATATGTCTAGCGCCACAACGAAAAACTCACCGAAACCCTGGAGAGCGGAGGACCAAGAGTCAGAAAGTAGGGAAAAAGATCACCAGTAGTATGTTCTTTACGAAAGCCATACTGGCGATCAGAGATAAGATTATAAGAATTGAGATGTTTCCAAATCTTCCTTTTCTTTTAAGGATAGATTGCGAAAACTTTAGAAAGAACGGAGGTTAAAGAAATTGGGCCGTAGTTAGAGGGTTGAGAAGGGTCCCCCCCCCTTCCTCTTCGTATACACGAGAATGAATATGTGTGTGTGTGTGTGTGTTTTAATCCTCTTTTCATGTTTAAGTGTTTTACTACGTGAAGGTATAAAATGTTCATATAAAAAAAAAGAAAAAAAATAAATAAACGAAAGGAAAAATTTAAAAAAAATTTTAAAAAAAGTAGAAAAAAGTAAATAAATAAAAATACAGAGATGATTGTTTAAGTTAAATAAAAATAAAGTATCAAGTCTGGAGTTGAATGCTAATAAATAAATAAAATGTATGACGTAATAAGAATTTATAGTCGTGACGTCATAATATTTTACATTCGTATTTAAAAGTGGTAAATAATTCTCAAAGAAATTTTAATGTCAGATAATGAAGAAGTCCTGAATGTTTGTAAATGCGTTCGCTCGTTGCGTTGCGTTATTCCGCATCAGCTGCGTCCCCTGCGACCCGACCGCGAATCAGTTGGAATCTCAACATTTTAAACGACTTTAGAACAAAGTCACTTGATATTGATGACGTCATGAGGAAAAAATATGTATGTGCGTGTGCTTGTGCATGTGCATGTGTATATTCGTTTGTGTGTATGCACGTATGCACTCATGCGGAAACTGCATGATCAAGAAAAAAAATGGTGCACAAAATCAAATTCAAAATGGTTGATGGAAATCTATGGAGATGAAAACCACGTGTTCGGAAAATTCAATATGGATGACATAAGCCCAAGATTGCTGAAACCATGTGGTCAAAATGGCGAACCGAAATTCCTTGGTCAAGAGAAAATCTACGGAAGCAAAAACCACGTGATCAAGAAATCCAATATGGCAGACGAATGACGTCATAGTCTCATGATAGCATGTATCATGACGTCACAGGTTAAGGTGCGTGTGCTTGCGCATGAGGCATCGTATGTTGTCTTAACCCTCATTTCCAGCTTCGCTTTCAATGGCAATCCCTTCAACCCTTAGTGTCAGCTGTCGCTGACACTCCCCTCATTCAAAGAGGGGTCGTGGTCTAGAAGGGGTGCCACGTGATAGAAAGTGTTAGGAAATGCTTGAAAAGTGCTAGAAGAGCTAGAAAGTGCCAGAAAAGCTAGAAATGGCACTAAGAAACGAGCATGAACTAGGCCCTGGCACTAGTCTTGGAGGACCAAATAAGGACTGGTACGTGCCTGGCGGCCCGTAAAAAGGAAATAAGAGCGTGGATTAAGGGATTAACATAATTAATTATGGGACTATTCTGATTAATTATCGGATTATCCAATTAATTATCAAGTTATCCGATTAATCGGATTAAAAATACCTCACGAAAGACCTTGAAAAGAGGTGTCCGCCCCAAAAAATACTTCAAGAAAGAGCATGAGTTTCCTCTCACTTGTCACTCTTTTCCCCTCACTTTTCCTTCACTTGGCACTAGTACTGGCACATGCCGATATCATCGCCCTACTATATATATATATATATATATATATATATATATATATATATATATATATATATATATATATATATATATATATATATATATATATATATATATATATATATATATATATATATATATATATATATATATATATATATATATATATATATATAGTGAGGAGCGGATGTCATATTTTCTTATTTGTAGATGTTGATATAGAATTTTCAGTAAGTGCGGATGCAGATGCTGATTCGGCTTATGAATTTTCGAAACTGCGGATGCGGATGCGGATGCGGATGTGGATGTTGAATTTTCGAAGTGCGGGTTTATGCGGATGCTGATGTCAATTTTGATGAGGTGAGGACGAGAATGCGTATGAAATCACAAAAAAATAAATAAATAAATAAATAATATATATATATATATATATATATATATATATATATATATATATATATATATATATATATATATATATATATATATATATATATATATATATATATATATATATATATATATATATATATATATATATATATATATATATATATATATATATATATATATATATATATATATATATATATATATATATATATATATATATATATATATATATATATATATATATATATATATATATATATATATATATATATATATATATATATATATATATATATATATATATATATATATATATATATATATATATATATATATATATATATATATATATATATATATATATATATATATATATATATATATATATATATATATATATATATATATATATATATATATATATATATATATATATATATATATATATATATATATATATATATATATATATATATATATATATATATATATATATATATATATATATATATATATATATATATATATATATATATATATAGGGTGGTTAAATTTTAAGGGCCGATGTTGATTTTGAATAAAACACAAATTACTTAGGAATTTATTGTCATTTCTTTTTATTATGATAATATGGTATGGTTCAATTATGTATGGAACAAAATATCGGCCAAATGGCCGCCGCGACCTCGGCGGCACACCTCCATCCGATGGTCCAAATTTTCGATGACGCTGAGGCATAATTGGGGTTCTATGCCGTTAATGTGCCGAATTATCTCATCCTTTAGCTCTTGAATTGTTGCTGGCTTATCGACGTACACCTTTTCTTTCAAATAACCCCAAAGAAAGAAGTCCAACGGTGTCAAATCACGTGGCGGCCAATTGACATCGCCACCACGTGAGATAGCCATTGTTTCGTTAGCTGTGTGGCAAGTGGCACCGTCCTGTTGAAACCACATATCGTCCACATCCATACCTTCCAATTCGTGCCATAAAAAGTTCGTTATCATCTCACGATAGCGAACACCATTCACAGTAACTGCCTGACCGGCCTCATTTTGGAAAAAATACGGCCCGATGATGCCGCCAGCCCATAAACCACACCAAACAGTCACTCTTTGTGGGTGCATTGGTTTTTCGACAATCACTCTTGGATTAGCATTCGCCCAAATGCGGCAATTCTGCTTATTGACGAATCCACTGAGGTGAAAATGTGCCTCATCACTGAAGATGATTTTCCTCGAAAATTGATCATCCACTGTTGCCATTTCTTGCCACCATTCTGACCATTGACGACGTTTTGTATGGTCAAGAGGCTTTAGTTCTTGAGTCAATTGCACCTTGTAAGCGTTTAAATGCAAGTCTTTATGCATAATGTTCATCAACGACGAGCGTGAGAGGTGCAATTGTTGGGCACGACGACGAGTTGAAGTGGATGGCTCCTCAGCCACACTATCGCGAACAGCAGCAATATTTTCTGCAGTACGAGCTGTACGAGCATGCACTGGTCTTTTCAAATCTCCTACAGACCCGGTTTGCTCAAATTTTTTCACGATTTTTCCGATTGTACGCACATTTGGACGATTAAATTGACCAAAAAAATCACGAAGTGCACGATATGCATTTTGATTTGAACGCCCATTTTCATAATAAGCCTGAATAACTTTAACACGTTGCTCCATTGTGTATCTTTCCATGGTTCAAATTGAGTAAGTCTGAAATTGAAAAAAGTCAAATGAAATGCAGTAAAAAACTTGACGTTTATGTGTGGTTCACATTCAACATCGGCCCATACAATTTAACCACCCTATATATATATATATATATATATATATATATATATATATATATATATATATATATATATATATATATATATATATATATATATATATATATATATATATATATATATATATATATATATATATATATATATATATATATATATATATATATATATATATATATATATATATATAGATATATATATATATATATATATATATATATATATATATATATATATATATATATATATATATATATATATATATATATATATATATATATATATATATATATATATATATATATATATATATATATATATAAGTTGAGATATTTTTTTTTCCTAGTGACCCAAGAGTGAACCTTAATCTAATTTCAAAGGTTAAAGCCAGTACTAAGGGTTTCCACATATTCATTTAAAGACTTAAAAGGAAGAGAAGATTTATAGTGAAATGACATAAAAGGAAGAGAAGATTTATAGTGGAAAAATGAAAAAATTTTCCACTATAAATCTTCTCTTCCTTTTCCATTGAAGACGTCAGTAATTTATAAATTTACGTGTCCCTCTTGTCAGAAGGGCTACATCGGTTCTACTGTACGTCTTCTTAGGACTAGGATTATGGAGCATCAAGGTCTATCTTATCGTACTTTTCTTCCTCTCTCAACTCCTGCCTTTTCCAATATCCGTTCTCATTCTCAATCCTCTTGCCTTTTTTATCCCTCTTTCTAGCCTCGACATTTCTCTATTTTAGATTCTAACTCTGATCTTTCATCCCTCCATATCTTGGAATCTCTATATATTTCAAAATTAAAACCAGAACTTAATAACAATCAATTATCTTGTCCATTACACATAGTTCAATCATAGCATTATATATTTCCCTTCGTTTTTCTTTTCTTCTTTGTCTCTTTTTTTCCTTCTTCTCCTTCTTTAATCCATTCCACACATTTCCAAGCGACACCTACTTTCTTTGGTGCTTTTTCTAATTTTCCTTTTTGCTCTTATTTTATTTTCCCTCTTCGGTTATATGGTATGTATATGGTGTATATGGCTGTATATGTTTATGTAGTGTAAAGGTTTTTGTATATGTGTATGTATATATGGTTTGTGTTTGTATGTGTATACACGTATGTATGTGTGTATGTATATATGTAAGTATGTATGTATGTATGTATGTATGTATGTATGTATATATATGTATATGTGTGTAAATGTGTGTGTATGTGTATATGTATGTATATATGTATGTGTGTGTATATATATATATGTATATATGTATATATATGTATATGTGTATATATAAATGTGTTTATGTGTGTTTATATGTATATATGTGTGTATGTGTGTGTATGTATGTATATGTATATGTATATGTGTGTGTATTTAATGTGTTTTAAATGTATGTATATATATGAATGTGAATGTCAATTTTCATTTTTTAACTTTAAACCATCCAAAAAAAAAAAAAAATTTTTTTTTCTCTTCCTTTTATTCTAGATATCAGTCAGTCACTCTCATATTTTAGATATAGTTTACTTTTTCATTTTGATTCTTATATACATGTTCCCTAAGTTTTGTGTAACGAATATCATTTCATAATTTATAGATATAATTTTATTTTTATTTTTTTATTTTTATTTTTGTTTTTATATTTATTTTTATTTTTACATGTGATCTGTTTGTTTGTTAGTATTGTTCTTAATGAAAATTACTTATGTTTAATTGTTTATTCCAGTTCTTGAAAATGATTTCAGAAGAAATCGAAACGTTGAATACTGTTAATAATACTATAATGTATAATAATTGTTGATATTAATCTGTAACTATTAAACTAAACTTAATTAATGTTGCATCTTTGTTTTGCTCTACTATTTTTACTTAAAATTAAGCTTAATAGAACCACACCTATTTACAATATATATATATATATATATATATATATATATATATATATATATATATATATATATATATATATATATATATATATATATATATATATATATATATATATATATATATATATATATATATATATATATATATATATATATATATATATATATATATATATATATATATATATATATATATATATATATATATATATATATATATATATATATATATATATATATATATATATATATATATATATATATATATATATATATATATATATATATATATATAGATAGATAGATAGATAGATAGATAGATAGATAGATAGATAGATAGATAGATAGATAGATAGATAGATAGATAGATAGATAGATAGATAGATAGATAGATAGATAGATAGATAGATAGATAGATAGATAGATAGATGATAGATAGATAGATAGATAGATAGGGGAGGACGTAGCGCCGTACGAAGCAATGTAAAGTACCCCCCATTGGGCTTAACTGCGGGGTGATAGGGTGGGCTAGACCATTCCGCTTCACTCCGTTGCCATTTGGTTCGTTCCTTTTCGCGTTTCACCTTCTCAGAGGGTCTCTAGTGTACCTTCGCCTCACATCAGAGTGTCTATGCTCCCACTTCTCCTTCCCGCAACTCCCTTCTCACATTTCACATATTTACAAGAGCTTGCACGTATATTACCTTAAATAACAACTACAATGGCGAAACATAAAACTGCTCGGAGATGCTTCGAGGGTTAGCATCCAATGAATGTCCCTCATCCACTCCTTCCCCCATCACCAACTTGGGAGTTGGTGGCCTAAGGTGATGGGGTTGGTGCCACCAAGACCTCTATGCCGTCTTGCGCTCCCTGGTGGGTGCACGCTCTTCCTTTTTCATTAACTTCTCCAACATTCGCGGTCTCTATACAAATTTCCATTTTGTTGAACACCACCTCTCTTCTTCTAATCCTCATCTCTTATTCTTAACCGAAACTCAGGTGTTTGAGTGCTCTGACAGCGAGCCCTACTCTGTTTCCTCCTACTGTCTCTTTTCTCAATTTTCAGCCATAGGCGAATGTGGCGCATACGTGCGCAACGATGCTGTTTGTTCTCGTGTCTCTAATTTGGAGTCTTCTGAATTCTCTACTTTCTTGCAACTCTACAACTAAATTTTTCTGTTCTGTCTACTTATCTCCTAACTCTACTGAATATTCAAAATTCGTCGACTATCTTAACTCCAAAATGGAATACATTCTTTCTTCTTCTTCTTCTTCTTCTTCTTCTTCTTCTTTTTATGAAATCATTATATTAGGTGATTT
>SEYY01007915.1:0-2500 GCA_009176605.1 Armadillidium nasatum
TATTTACTGAATTTTAAGTAAAAAGGAAAAAATTATATTTAAAATTTTAAATATAATACTCATATCCTTTTTACTTAATTAAACCCCATTTGTTAATCTCACAAATTTCTTCCCACACTTGATTGTACTTATTTAACGTAATTTCTCTTTTATTAGAAACTTTCTGAAAATCTGATATATTAGATTTGACACCACATAATTGTAGCAATTTAAATAATTTAAAGTGAACATTTAAAGAATTCTTTCTATTTGAACATTTTACATCCAGATATGCTTGTTCAAATTCATCATTGAGATTTAATATTTTATCATAATTATTCATTATCTCTTTATTTTTTTTATAATATTTATCAATAACTTTCTCTAAATATATTCTTGGTGAATATATTAATCGGTTTATTATCATTATATTGAGAACAGTTAGCTTTATAGTTGTAATTATCCCATTTATTTTTATAGAAATCTTTTAAATAATTACATGATTTACAATTTTCGTTAGTTTCACGTTTGTGTAAAGAACATATCATTTCCATTATTTATTATAGATTTTTTTATTATAACTCAATTTCAAGCAAACCAGCAGTGAGCGTGCTAAAGTAATCATTCAGTTTTTTTCGGGGAGGGCCTCGTGGGATACGCTGCGTATCCCACCTCCGGTCTTAAACAAACATTTATAAGTAGTATGTAAAACCCGGAGCGAGCGAAGCGAGCGAGTATGAGAACATTCCCTCATTTTAGCGAGCGCAGCGAGCGAAAATGAGGGGATGTTCTCGTACCCGGGTTTTACATACTACTTATATATATATATATATATATATATATATATATATATATATATATATATATATATATATATATATATATATATATATATATATATATATATATATATATATATATATATATAAAATTTTGAGAATGTCTAGGTAAATATTAAAATTATTTAGTAATCTATTAAGACTACAAAATGACTTGCAGCTGTGTTCTTTCCAAAATTAATGTCCTTATTAATATCGAATTATTATTAATAATGATAATAATAATAATTAATAATAATGATAATAATAAAAATAATACTAATGATAAAAATAAAAATAATACTAACGATAATAATAATAAAAATAATAATAATAATAACAAAGATAATAATAATATTAATAATAATAATAATAATAATAATAATAATAATAATAATAATAATAATAATAATAATAATAATAATAATAATAATAAAATAATACTAACGATAATAATAATAGTAATAATAATAATAATAAATAATAATAGCAATAATAATAATAATAATAATAATAATAATAATAATAATAACAATAATAATAACAATAATAATAATAGACCTAATTTTAACGATTTTACAAGAGTATTATTAACGTTCTCTCATTTCTTTATAATGAAACCTAAACTAATTCTGTAGAAATAAATATTGTTTGAGCAAACAGACATTGTTTATTCCTTTGCAACGAAGTTTCTCTTTTAATAAAATAAAATAATTGCTTAGATGAGCTTCTAATGCTATTATCGTCACATAATTGGCTTTAAATTTCTTTTCGCTACTTTACACAAAAATTTACTTAAACATTCAGAATAAATTTAAAACTTTTCATGAAAGTTTAAACTTTAGCTGACGTTTATAGGTTTATATATATATATATATATATATATATATATATATATATATATATATATATATATATATATATATATATATATATATATATATATATATATATAATATATATAATATATAATATATAATTAATATAATATATAATATATAAAATATTAAATAATATAAAATATAAAATATAAAATAATATAAAATTATAAAATTATTATAAAATTATAAAATATATAATATGTATCTACCTCTTAGCTAATTCCTAGGCAATAGAAAATTATATTGAGTTTTATTTAAATAACACGAGTTAGTCAGTTAGTTGACGGTGAGTGAAGCTATCCATCCCCTTCTGACAAGTATATGATTAGTATGTAGTCTCGGTCATCTTTAAGTTAAGAACAAAATATTTTCAAAGTGAACAATAGATTCTTTTGAAGTGAATCATGATTCTTCTAAAGAGTATGTGGAAAAGAATGACTCTTTCAAAGCTTTGATTCTTCAAGAGTGAGTTAAAAAAAAGTTGACTCATTGCCCACTACAAAATTATGAATGGAGATTGAATTCACTATCATTCATTCGTGAGGAGAGCTTCACCAGCTCTTGGAGCGAACGGATCGTTCGCTCTAAACTGGTGGAGGCCTGAAGGGCAGTATTTTGTCTGCCTGGAGGGACGGCATATGCCCTAGTTGGTGAAGTCCGCTCTCAGAAACAAAACAAAACACAAAAAATTCATTCGTGAGTCACATTGCTTGTGTGTCACGATTTTTTAATCTGCTCTTCAGATTTTAGAGGAAAAGAGTCTTCTGCCTTGAGGCCGCTTTGTTATTTTGCTTATTATTATTAATGTAAATACATTATATT
>SEYY01007915.1:52500-55000 GCA_009176605.1 Armadillidium nasatum
TATATATATATATATATATATATATATATATATATATTATATATATATTATATTATATATTAATGTTACTGGATGAATACAACTTATGACTTCTTAAGGAAAAGTGACTTGGAGTATATTTTAGCTTAAAAAATGGTTTTCTTTCCGGTTGGAGGATTCCCTTAACAACGCTGACGTCAGAAACTCAGATACGAAGGAAGGATCTTGCGTTGTCAATCTCTTGTGTTCGATAGATGACCGAACGCTCTGAAGACCTTTATGACTATGCCCAAGTTTTGTCCAAGAAAACTATCAAGAGAATATAGAAAAATCAGTCAACTGCACAGAAAAACGAGAGCACCAAGCTACGAAATGAAAACTCGACTCAACAATATGAACAGCTTATTAAAGCTACACCTACGAAGCAACCCATGCAACTACATATCCTGCTCCATGAGTATTTAGTACTTCGAACATTGCATTCACCATATGCATATACTATTGGACCCCAAAAGTGGTTCCTAGCCTTTGAAAAATGATTATATACTAATGAATATGCAACCACTGACAGTATAACAATCAAACTATATTTTAGGAATGCGATTGATTGTGAATATGTAACTATGGGTATATTTACCACATGCCAATATTTAAATATATTTCCTTTGTTCACCTAGAGAATACCTATAGTCAATTATATATCTCAGAACCAGAATATTATCTCATATACAAATATGAATATTTGAATTTTGTCCTGTTGCTAAAAATAATGTTAATAATTATTTCTTAAATAAATACAACTTTGAATTTAATACCTAACTAGAATATTATCTTTTATTCAAATATGAATATTTGTAAATGGTCTGGTCAAGGATAACAGGCAAATATAATAATTTTTTATTAATACCTTAAATTACTGATTCGAATATTTACAATACCAGAATCGTATCACATATGCAAATGTGAATATTTGTATATGGTTTAGAATAAACTAATCTTTAATAATTTAAATAAATAAATCAGTAAATTCGATATCAGACCAGAAGATTATCTCATATACAAATATAAATATCTGTACAGTCATTTTCGTGTTGATTTTTTGTTAAGTTCACATCTCACGGGCATTGCCCTATACTTTTCTAGGTAGTATATACCTAGGATCCCCAAGTGGGATCGGACCGTTACCCTCAAGCACGTGAGTGAATCACTTTACACTTTGAGCCACCGTTGACTGGATATGTTATTAATCGAAGTGTGTAAATATAGTCCAGACCATATAACGAGTCCAATCGAAACAAAAATGACAACTTAAATCATTGGATTCGTTGGAACCTCAATTCAGTTAAAACTGCTGAAATTTCAACTATGATTATGGAACGTGACCATTTGAGTAGTACTCCTGTTACTTTAACTGACCAAGAACCAGCATCAACCAGACTGGATGCACAATACATCTGTTTGGAAGTTTATGTCGAGTAGAGAGATGAAGGAACTGAGCTTTTAAGGTATTGAAAACAACCAAGCTTTCTCTACCACAATTTGCAATACGAGAAAGTTAAGAGGTTAGTTGCTCCTAGGCCACTATTCTAGCGTCAAACTGAAAGTAGTAATGAAGGGTAGAGTCATCAGCATAGGAGTTGATAGGTGATGAAGTAATAGATAGAAGGTCATTAATGAAAAGTCGAAAAAAATTGCTGTGGATAGGACAGAGCTCTGAAGAATTGAACAATCAATAGATTGAAAGGATGAACTGTGGCCGTCTATAACAGCTGCTATAGAAAGGAAAATCAAAAAGAAGACTACAGAGAGAAGGATTGGTTCCGAAAGAGGGAAGTTTAGAAATAAAAGCTTTGTGTTTGACTCTATCGAAGGCTTTCGATATGTCCAGCGACATAGCAAAAGATTCACCGAAATGCCGAAGAGTGGAAGACCAAGAGTCAGAGAGAAAGGAAAGATTATCAGTATAGCGTTTTTTACGAAAGCCATACTGGCGATCAGAAATATTATTTGAAGAATTGTGATGTTTTCAGATCTTCCTGTAATATATATATATATATATATATATATATATATATATATATATATATATATATATATATATATATATATATATATATATATATATATATATATATATATATATATATATATATATATATATATATATATATACATATATATATTACAGAAAAAAATTTTCCGCACGCCAGGATTCGAAACCACTGACAACAGCGTCCCCGTTAGACAGTGATATAAGGCTCTAGCTCGCAGCCTTCCAAAAAGTATAATATATATATATATTATATATATATATATATATATATATATATATAATTATATATATATATATATATATATAATAAATAAATAATAATAATTATAATTAATAATAATGATAATAATAATAATAATAATAATAATAATAATAATAATAATAATAATAATAATAATAATTAATAATAATAATAATAATAATAATAATAATAATAATAATAATAATAATAATAATAATAATAATAAT
>SEYY01007915.1:65000-67500 GCA_009176605.1 Armadillidium nasatum
TACGTAATAATTGTTTTTTTTAATATGTTAAAAGACATCGTACGTTTGGCAGCGTCTGTTTTTGTGAGATAAATTTCTCCAATTTTGAAGGAAGATAAATTTAGCGATTGAGTAAGAATAGTGTAAAAAAATGTTGAAATATATATAATTTGGTGTAATATGGCAGTATGCTTTTAAACCCAGTAACATATTCAGAACCATCAGGTACTTTTGAATTATATATATATATATATATATATATATATATATATATATATATATATATATATATATATATATATATATATATATATATATATATATATATATATATATATATATATATATATATATATATATATATATATATAATATGCAGCCCTCCTTGCCATGTTTTACACAAGCCGCCACTGGCCACTATATATATATATATATATATATATATATATATATATATATATATATATATATATATATATATATATATTATATATATATATATATATATATATATATATATATATATATATCACAGCTCTTTGAAATGTGATTAAGATGGGAGGAAATTCGTATCGAATTCTGGTTAGAGTAAGGAAAATGAGAGTTGATGGAAACTAAAATGTTATATAGTAAATTGAAGAGTAACGCAAAAATATCTCAGATAAGGACTTAGAGGGAACGAAAGAATAAAAACTTTTATCTTGTTGAACATTGTAGGACATTCTGTGTAGAAATCATAAATAAAGGGAAGAGTATGAAGTTTTGAAAATGGATTTTCAGGAGCAGAATCTCTAAACATGAGTTTTCTGTGAAAAAAATTCAGGCCAAGATCATCTAATAGGAGTGCTTCAGCAAGAAGCAAATAGGTTTTATACAGCAGTTTCCCTATGTGAATGAATATCACTCTAGGACGCTTCTGCAAACAAATTGGGAAACCATTGTGTAGGTTTGGACAAAACAGGATGTGGGAAGGTGATTGTCTTTCAAAGCATCAGAGTTATATTCAAAACTGTTGAGGTTGTATTTGAAATCAGTTCGGCACATTTATCCTACCCCTCATTCTCGTGAAGCCATCAAAAATAAAGCAGTATACGTCTGATATTGATCGTTCAAGGAATCATTCACCAATAATCACAATGAGATCTCGAAATATTCCAATCCCTTAATGACAAAAAGTGCTTTTGGAATCAGAATAGATAAAATATGAAGATATTGTTATACTGATACGTAGAGTCTGCAAGATCGCCAAAAAAATTAAAGAAACTTTTAAGACAAGTTCCCTTCTCCACCAACAGTAATGCTCATTGTGAACTAATACTATATATATATATATATAATATATATATATAATATATATATATATATATATATATATATATATATATATATATATATATATATATATATATATATATATATATATATATATATATATATATATATATATATATATATATATATTATATATATATCCAGCATGTTTTATATTTTCCACTCACAAAGAATTTCCTTGACGAGGAAAGAAAGGATACAGGCATTTTAGTTTCTGCAAAAAACTATTTTTATCCCATTTTAATAATATTACTTTCTTACATATTGCTTATGTAAGTATTTTTTCATTATTTTCAATATACTCTATCTCTCCACTCCGTTTTAATCCCTTCTGCAAGAAGATACGTGGTTCCTGTATTTGGGAGAAGGCTTTTATGCATGTCAGGGCTAGTGGATGAAGGTACATAATAAAAACTGGTCTTTATTGCGTCTTTGACCAGACCATGAATTTGGCTATTCACCTACGATGACGTCCTGCACTTAGGTGTATATTCTCTACCAATATATTCTCGTTCCTTTTAGTGATCGGATTCGTGACCGATCATGTTGCTTCCAGAAACCAATCCTAATCAATATCTACAAGCTGAGCTACATATAAAAATATTAGTCATAACCGGCTTCTTTGGGCTTCCGCGGACAATATGGCACTGTACAATCCATCCCTTTTCACCCATCCATTTTTCTTTACTTATATACCTGTAAGTTTTATTGCTATAACTCTTTCCATAATGATGAAAGAGTAGCTAAGATGCTTTTCTTTATGATTTTAAATAATGTTGAACATTTTAAACCGAACGCATCTTAATTTAAGATATGTCAGACTTCCCTTGTGATAAGCTCTTTGGTGTTGATAAACCAGTCAAGAATGGGTGCTTTTCTTCTGACTTTTAGTCGCTGAATCTCACCACCATTCATATATACCCTTCGCAAATACAACATCTTTTCGCTTTTATCAATCACTACCAAATCCTTCTGAAACTTGTTTTCATCTTGCACGGTGAATATTCGACCTTCCTCTACTACCAGATGAAGCAAATATTGTCAATATGATAGAGAAATCTCAAAATACACTCTTACATTGACCCCTCTACATCAGTATCTCTAGGATATTGAATTTACAGTGTTCTTATATACGAGTAATACCTAGGGTATTACTCATCCAAGGTCTTAATCAAATACATGCTACTCA
>SEYY01007915.1:72500-80000 GCA_009176605.1 Armadillidium nasatum
AATAATAATAATAATAATAATAATAATAATAATAATAATAATAATTAATAATAATAATAATAATAAATAATAATATAATAATATTAATAATAATAATAATAATAATAATAATTATAATATAATTATAATAATAATAATAATAATAATAATAATAATAATAATAATAATAATAATAATAATAATAATAATAATAATAATAATAATAATAATCTTTACCTTTAAAAACAGAAGCGTCATGACTCAGAATGTCATAAATCAAAATCAAAAATCTCTTAAAACAAAAATTTATGAGATTTTCAAAATTTTTCCGTACTTTCAAGGAAGATGAGGGGATTAGGGGGGGGTAAGGTTTGACTAAAGAAGGGTTTGAAAAAATAAAAGATAAATGAAAGAATTTATATTATTTTTCTTTCCTTTTCTGATTTATTTGAAAAAAACTTTGATCATACTTTTTAAATTTTGGAATAATTCGAAACTTTTTTTTTTTTGAAAAAGATGTGGAATTAATAACAATTTTTTTCCATTATTTTCCAATTGCATCATTTAAATGAATAATATGCATATATTATTAGTATTGTTACTACTACTACTACTGTTACTACTACTACTAATAATAATAATAATAATTATGATAATAATAATAATAGTAATAATAATAATGATAAGGATAATAATTATAAAAATAATGATAATATAATTATTAATTATTATTATTATTATTATTATTATTATTATTATTATTATTATTATTATTATTATTATTATTATTGTTTTTATAATGTTTAGTCGTAGTTTATTTTTACATCTGTGAATAGTATATTTCAGAGCTATGATTATGGCTTGTTTAAGTTTAATTTTCGCTTTGAATATATGAAATAGCAGATCTCTTTCTATCTCGATCTAATATTTATTATCTTTCTGAGGTTTAGATTTCCAAGGATACATTTTATAACGTCATAAAAATATTTATTTATCTTCAACCTTTTCCATAACTTCTAAAGGGTGGAATAAGTGCATATTTGGAATTTGAAATCTAAATTGTTCCAAATCCGCCATATTGGTAACCTTAAGTAAAATCTTAGAAACTTATGTGAAGAGGATCTTTGCGTAATTTATATTCTATTTTTTTTTCTTCTTCTTCTTCTTTTTGTCCACTAATACTAACATGAATTTCTGGCACCTCAAATTCACCCTTGTGTCGTCTAATTCAACAATGAGAGGTTCAGTTCACCTCCTGATGGGATGCTTGTGAAATTTATATCTATGAATGTTAATTTCACAGTTAACACCAACGGACTTCCACGTTTTTTGAGGAAACTCTGCTCTTTTTGCTTCAGTATTAACACTTTTCTTCAGATATATAAATGATTCTAACTAAATTTTTATATGCCGACGAATTTCACCCACATTCTGTCTAAGATCTTTAAAGCTCTACTCAATTACTATTTCCAGAATTTTCTGAGATCTCATTTCTATCTTTCCGATCGTCAACATGACTTACACACATCTTACCTACTTACAGTCGTCTGCCTTGAGGATTTTAATGATTAATTCAAGGCTTTGAACTGGGTTATGGCATGCGTTGCTGTTCTCTATCAACTCTCGTCAGTTGAGTTTCTCTCCTTCAATTTTTTTAGCAAGCTTAGCTCTCTTTAAAATCGTTCAAATGGCATTTATTAATGATGTGATTTTTCCTTTCTTTCATGCCATTAACGAAGCTCCTCAGGGATTTGTGTTATATCCATTGCTATACTTATATTTTTTTTTAACGGCTTTCACCATTATGAGAAACGCAAAAGCTTTATTCCTTGCAACTAGTGTATAATGTCCCTTGGGTATTGTCATTAGAATCCATTACTGTATTAAGTTGGAGCACAGTATATATATATATATATATATATATATATATATATATATATATATATATATATATATATATATATATATATATATATATATATATATATATATATATATATATTATATATATATATATATATATATATATATATATATATATATATATATATATATATATATATATATATATATATATATATATATATATATATATATATATATATATATATATATATATATATATATATATATAAGATATATAATAGAAAGACTTACATGATGTAGATTTCAGTTTGCACGACATGCAAGTCTAAATCATTAAAATGGCCTCCATTAAAATGTTCAAAGTTGACAATTCAAATTTTTTATACAGATTTTTTTTGACATAAAAAAAAAAAAATTATGAAATTCGAATTTTTCATTAATTCATTACGAAAATTCATATTTTTCATTAAAATAAAAGCTAAATAACTTTAAAATATCTGATTCGTTTTTAACGTAAGAAACACATAAGTCTCATATTTGAAAGTCGGAAAGAATATTTTGGACAATAAAATTAATCAAAAACTTTAAAAGAAAGAAATAATTTTGTTTCCCAACTTCTTTCAATTATCAATCTCCGAAATTTTTATTTCATTTAAAAATTCTTTCTAATCTGTTGAAAGCAGACATATTTCTTCTTCTATAATCTTTCTTTCTATTCTTAAATTAATTAATATTTATTCCAAGGTCTATTTCATTTAAGAACTATTTATCCTTTATTATTAGAATCCTTATTGATATTACCCCTTTCTTTCAATTTGTAATTTTCTTATGAATTTTTATTGTATATTCTTTTTGATGTTACTTGTATTTTGTCACTTTTATTATTTAAATGTTTTCCCACTGGAATTAATATATATATATATATATATATATATATATATATATATATATATATATATATATATATATATATATATATATATATATATATATATATATATTATATATATATATATATATATATATATATATCTCTCTCTCTCTCTCTCTCTCTCTCTCTCTCTCTCTCTCTCTCTTCTCTCTCTATATATATATATATATATATATATATATATATATATATATATATATATATATATATATATATATATATATATATATATATATATATTTATATCCCTACTGGTGGGCAAAGGCCAGAGGCCTACCAAAGTTCCACCAGAGTTAGTGGGAAAGACGGAAGCCTGGTCATATTAAAGGCTGACGTGACCCGATACACGACGTTTGAAAGTGTGTAAGTCATAGGAAGTTGGAAAAATAGAAGAAGGGAGTGTGTTCCAGACTTTACCAGTAGAGTACATGTAAGACAGAGCATAGCGGTTAAGTCTGGGGTCAGAGAGTTGGACAGAGAAAGGATGAGACTGTGTAGAAAGTCGAGTCGCACGAGCCCTTCTCAGTGGAGGAGGTATGCGACGAGAGAGTTCAGAAGAGCAGTGTCCATTGTAATAGCGATAGTATAGAGAGAGTGACGCAACAATTCGATGGGCAGAAAGAGATTGTAGAGAATCAGTGATAGCAGGAGAGTTGATAAGACGAAAAGCTCTAGACTCCACCTTTTCCAGGAGAGCTGTATGAGTGGAACCACCCCAGATGTGTGACGCATACTCCATACAGGGGCGAACAACACCTTTATACAGAGCAAGCAACTGGGGTGAAGTGAAGAAATATTGAAGGCGCCTCAGAACACCCAACCTCTTAGAAGCTTGTTTAGAAAGAGAAATAATGTGATATTTCCAAGAAAGATCACGAGAAAAAGGAAACACCAAGAATATTAAGAACAGATGAAGGTCTGAGTTAAGTGTTTTCGAAGAAGATATCATAGTTGTGTGGAAGATTGTGTCGAGTAGAGAGATGGAGGAATTGAGTTTTGGTGGCATTGAAAACAACCATGTTTTCTCTGCCCCAATTAGAAATACGAGATAGATCAGAGGTCAGCTGCTCCAAGGCAACCCTCCTTGCGTCTAGTAACTGTTGTTGAGAGGGGTGTCTTTCAAATTGAAAAGAGTAAGGAAGGTTGGAGTCATCAGCATAGGAGTGGATAGGAGAAGAAGTAACAAAGAATTTCATTAATGAAAAGTAGAAAAAGTGTTGGGGATAGGACAGATCCTTGAGGAACACCACTATTAATAGATTTAAAGGAAGAACGGTGGCCGTCTACAACTGCTGCTATAGAACGACCAGAAAGGAAATCAGAGAGAAGTTCACAGAGAGAAGGATAGATTCCGAAAGAGGAAAGTTTGGAAATCAAAGCTTTGTGCCAGACTCTATCGAAAGCTTTCGATATGTCTAGCGCCACAGCAAAAGATTCACCGAAATGCCGAAGAGCGGAGGACCAAGAGTCAGAAAGAAGGGAAAGGAGATCACCAGTAGAGCGTTTCTTACGAAAGCCATACTGGCGATCAGAGATAAGATTAGAAGAATTGAGATTTTTCCAAATCTTCCTGTTAAGGATAGATTCGAAAACTTTAGAAAGAACTGAGGTTAAAGAAATAGGACGATAGTTAGAGGGTTGAGAAGGGTCCCCCTTTTTCGGCACAGGTTGAATGAGCGCACGTTTCCAGCAAGAAGGGAAGGTTGAAGTAGAAAGACATAGACGAAATAGTTTACCAAGGCAGGGTGCAAGCTCGGAAGCACAAGTTTTGAGAACCACAGGAGGGATACCATCAGGACCGTACGCCTTCTTAGTGTTAAGCTCAGAGAGAGCAGAAATGACGTCTTTAGAAGAAATTATAATTCTAGGCATAAATGAGTTGGAGGGGGTTGAAGGAGAAGGAACAGTTCCGGAATCATCTAAGGTAGAATTAGAAGCAAAAGTTTGAGCGAAGAGTTCAGCTTTAGAAGAAGGCAAAACGGCAGTTGTACCGTCAGAAGATACTAGAGGAGGGAAAGAGGAAGAAGCAAAGTTAGAGTTGACATTTTTTGCAAAATGCCAGAAAAGGCGTGAGGAAGTAGAACCAGAAAGATTGTTGCATTTTCTACAGAGAAAGGAGTTTTTAGTGTTATGAAGGATAGATTTTGCACGATTCCGGAATGAAATATAAGTAGCATGAGTTTCAGGAGTTTGAAGACGACAGTAATCCCTGAAGGCAGCATCCCTGTGGCGGATAGCACGAGAACAAGCAGAGTTAAACCAAGGTTTGTTAGGTTTAGTGGAAGGGAAAGAATATGGAATGTACGCCTTCATGCCAGAGAGAATCACCTCGGTTATGCCCTCTGCACACTCAGAGGGACCCCTCCTACGGAAACAGTAATCATTCCATGGAAAATCAGAGAAGTACAACCGCAAGTCAGACCAGTTAGTGGCACCGAAATGCCAAAAACGTCTCCTCGCCGAAGGCGGGGGCCGTTCTTGCGGAAGACTTGAAGAGACAGGACAAGATACAGAGATAAGAAGGTGATCGGATGAACCCAGAGGAGGAAAGAGTTTAGCAGTGTAAGGAGATGGAAAAGAAGTTAGGAAAAGATCAAGTATGTTGGGTTCATCACCAAGGCGATCAGGGATACGGGTAGGGAGATGCACCAACTGCTCAAGGTTGTTCTGGATAGAAAATTGGAAGACGAGTTCACCAGCTGGATCGTGAGAACTAGATGAAAGAAATTGGCCTTGATGAACATTGAAATCACCTAATATGATGATTTCGGAGAAAGGAGAAGAAGAAAGAATGTGTTCTATTTTGGAGTTAAGATAGTCGAAGAATTTTGGATTGTCTGTAGAGTTAGGAGATAAGTAGACAGAACAAATAAATTTTATAATATATATATATATATATATATATATATATATATATATATATATATATATATATATATATATATATATATATATATATATATATATATATATATATATATATATATATATATATATATATATATATATATATATATATATATATATATATATATATATATATATATATATATATATATATATATATATATATATATATATATATATATATATATATATGTATCCTGTAGAGGGCAAAGCCCAAAGGGCTACCAATTTCCAACTGCAATTGGGAATACCGGAAACTTGGTCAGACTAAAGGCCGACCTGTCCTGATACACGACCTCTGACGGTGTGTATGTGAAAGGAAGATGGAAGAAAGATAAATGAAGTGTGTTCCAGACCTTAGTATTAGAGTATATGTAAAATTGGGCTTGACGGTTAAGTCTGAGGTCAGAGGGTTGAACAGGGAAAGGATGAGACTGTGTAGAAAGACGTGTCACACAAAGAGAAGTTATGCAAAGAGAGAGTTCAGATGAGCAGTGTCCATTTTAATAGCAGTAGTTTTGAGATAGTGACTCAACAATTCGACGGGCAGCAGAAAGAGACTGCAGAGAATTAGTGAGAACGGAAGAGTTTATAAAACGAAAAGGCCTAGACTCCACCTTTTCGAGAAGAGTTGTATGAGTGGAACCACCCCAGATGTGTGAGATGTACTAAAAACAAGGGCGAACAACACTACAAAGAAAAGCAATTGGGGTGGCATGAGAAAATTAAGAACGCTCTTAAGAACACCGAACCTTTTAGAAAATTATATATATATATATATATATATATATATATATAATATATATATATATATATATATATATATATATATATATATATATATATATATATATATATATATATATATATATATATATATTAATATTATATTCTTTATAAAAGCTTTTAAAATCAGTGTGTTAATGTGAAATGAAATGTCATTTCAAATATACTTGTTTGCTCTTCAAATTTTATGGAAAATTTATTTGCGTCGAAACTCAAGGATGAAAAGAATTAAATCGTGTTTTCCGTTTAAAGTTGAAAATTCTTTTAAAATTGATCTTGAAAACCTTCAACGCTTTTCGTTGGAGTTTAAGTGTTCTTTAAAGGCATGTTTTTATTCTTAAGAAAAATCAATTTGTGTTGCAGGTTATTTGTTTGTTTCTTTCTTTGTTTTTTTTGTTTTGTTTTTTTAGTTTTTGATTTTTTTAAATGTAAATATTTTAAACATAGATATTTAACAGAATAGAATGGGAAAAAATAGATTACTCTTTAGGTATAATGCCAATCAAATCAATTAATTAGTTTGTTTAATAACTAAAATAAACTTTTTGTTTTAATAAAGCATTGCTTTCTCGATATTGCATAAAGATCTGTGAGCTGAAAGAAGCTCTTGTCGATGTAAATTCTTTCCTTCCTTAGAATATGAAAAATGTACCACTTAACATGTTGAATAAAAGCTGTTAATTATCTGGGTCACTCGAGACACTGATGGCAGCCGGGTAAATAAAAAAGAAAGTCAGAGTTATTAAGGTATGAAATTCCTGATTTCTAAATTAAAATCAACACGCTGAATTCCAAATAATATTGATTATGATACACCATTTATAACAAGATTGTGTGAGACTTTTAAATCCTTAAGACGAACAATTTAGAAAGAACAGAGATATCTCTTCTGAGCAATCTTTTTGAACGACTGATTTGATAAAAGAACTGAGAAAAAGTCAGTAAGTTCTCTCTTCCCCTTTCCCTCAATTTTTTTATTTATTTGAACCTTTGATTAATTAAGCAAAATAATTTAATTCACACATGCAGTA
>SEYY01007915.1:82500-85000 GCA_009176605.1 Armadillidium nasatum
CCTCCATTCACATATCTCTCTTATTCTATCCTTTCTGACCATATCTACCCTTCTCAAACCACATATCGCTCTTAGTCCCATCATCTCAAATACGTTTCATCTTTTCCTCACCTGAGCATTCATCATCTATGTTTCACATCCATACATTATGTCAAACACATACACTCAAACATTCGTACCTTAATTTCATTTACTTTGACGTTTTCCCTTTCTTCCACAGTTCCCTTAATCCTCTCATTACATTCATTCCTTCCAACACTCTATTCTTTATTTCCTTTTCTATCCCCTTTTTCCATCCACCAGCATTCCCAAATATTTGAATTCTTCTACCTCCTCCAATCTCTTCCCCCCCCTTTAAACCCCCATTCACCCCTTCTGACAACCACCTCAGCCCCCAATCCTCATTGCTTTTCTTTTTGCTGGATTTATCCCCAATCCTTTGATTGGGCATTTCCCCACAAATTCTCTCACCCACATTTTTAACTTTTCCCCAGAATCTGCAGCAAACACCGCATCATCCGCAAACAGTAGTACATTTACCTCTCATTTACACTCCCCACTTCTCAGCTTAATCTTCCCATCTCTTTCCCTTTCCCTAACCACACCATCCATCCATCCATTATATATATATATATATATATATATATATATATATATATATATATATATATATATATATATATATATATATATATATATATATATATATATATATATATATATATATATATATATATATATATATATATATATATATATATATATATATATATATATATATATATATATATATATATATATATATATATATATATATATATATATATATATATATATATATATATATATATATATATATATATATATATATATATATATATATATAACGAACTGCAAACTCATCTGTCACGTGATCAGCATGAAGCAAAGGAATATTCTTTCTCTTCAATAAGGAAAAGAAATTCACATTATAAATCATAAATGAAAGAATTAACTTTGGAGACTCTCACGCTAGAAAAGAGTTGAACCTATCAAGCCTCTCGTCTCCTCTTTTTAAAGTAAATTCGTATTCATGAAATTTTGTCCAATATACAAGGTTCTTAAAAATTTCAACGTTTCTTATAAAAAAAAACACCTAAGTCCTATGCGTCTGTATTTTAGCCATACACATGTATTTACATGTGTGTTAGCATTTAACTTCTACACGTGAATGCTCATAAATAAGATGGTAATGATTATATATTTATCCAAGTAGAAAGGATGCAAATTTATCAGGCTGTCTTTAATCATAAATTCCATATGATTTATGTGACTTTGAAAAGTTAGCCGAATGGTGCTTTATAGAATAAAGATAACAATAAATTATCATTCTTTGAAACTTGGTTGTCGTTGTATAAGTGACGAACAGATGTGCATATGCTCTTAGCTGGGTTGCAGATATTTGTGTATAAACTAGTGGCGCACATATGTGCATTCACTCTTAGCTTGGGTGTAGATATTTGTGTGTAAACTAGTGGCGCACAGATGTGTATATGCTCTTAGATGGGGTGCAGATATTTCTGAGTAAACTAGTTTGCGCACATATGTGCATATGCTCTTAGCTGGGGTGCAAATATTTGTGTGTAAAACAGTGGCGCACAGATGTGCAAATCCAATTAGCTGGGATGCAGATATTTGTGTGTAAACTAGTGGAGCACAGATGGGCATATGCTCTTAGCTGGGGTGCAGATATTTGTGTGTAAACTAGTGGCACACAGATATATGTTTTCTCTAAGATCCATTTATTTGTAGGGAAGTGTCACAGAATTATGAAGACATTGGAACAGACTGTCACTCCGCTTACTACAAACATATATTTATGACTCGACATATTTAAAATATATATTTAAAATGTATTTACTTATTTCAGTTTATAATATTTAGATTCAAAAGTATTTCTTATTATTCAATTTTAGAATAGTATGAAGTGAGAGAGCATGTATTGTAATAAAATTTGTTAATGATGTCTAAGGAATATGCTATTATTATTATTATTATTATTATTATTATTATTATTATTATTATTATTATTATTATTATTATTATTATTATTATTATTATCATTATTATTATTATCATCATTATCATTATGATTATCATTATTATTATTATTATTATTATTATTATTATTATTATTATTATTATTATTTTCAACAATATGACTATTATGAGAAGTTGTTAAGGCAGGCTTTAATATTTTTTACGGTGTTTAAACACAGATATTTATATTGTATCGAAATATATATTTATTATATTTATAATATAATAAATATTTATTATATTTATTATTATTTATTTATTATTATTTAAGTCATACTTAGAACTTGACCATAATGTGGAAAAGTAATTGTAACTACTTTATAACACCAAGTAGTCAGAAGTACTTGAGAACAAAAACCTAAAGTACCTAAGTTGAGATGAGCACTAAACTGCAGTTTAGTCAAGTACTTTTAAACTACTA
>SEYY01007915.1:90000-115000 GCA_009176605.1 Armadillidium nasatum
TCCTTTTCTGCCAACTGTGGTGTTCCTCAGGATTCCGTTTTATCTCCAACCTTATTCTTACTTTTCATTAACGATCTTCTTAACTGCACTTCTAACTCTGTTCACTCTTATGCTAATGACTCAACTCTACATTCTTCTACTCATTTCAAATTGGCTCCCTCTTTTGCTTCTGGAGTTGCTTCTCGTCTTCAACTTTCCGATTCTATTCTTGCCGATCTGTATGGGATTTCCCGGTGGGGTCATGGCAACCTTGTCAAATTCAACTCTTTAAAAGCTCAACTTCTTCACATCTCCCTCTCAAAAACACCTCCTAACTTTCCTATCCTCTTCTATGGCTCTCCCGTCTCACCTGTAAATAACATTAACATTCTTGGTCTAAACAACAAACTGTCTTTGAAACCACATATCACAAGGGTTGCTAAAGCGGTCTCTAAAGAGCTGGGAATTCTGTTCAGATTGCGAGAATTTTCTCTTCTGAGCAGTTACTGCAAATATATAAGGGTCTTATTCTCCCTTGCATGGAGTACTGTTTTCACATTTGGGGGACTCCGGCTCCTCCTACTTTCAAACTCTCTTGAGCCTCTGTCTCTGAGACGTGACGTTTGCGCGCTATCTCTTTTCTATAGGTACTACAATGGCAGGTGCTGGAGGGAATTGGCCTCTCGCATTCCTTCACCATTGCGTCGTCCTCGTTGCACAAAGGGTGCCCTGCTTTCGCACCAATTTTGTGTGGACGTAGGAAATCCCAGGCTAGCCCGTTGTGGTACCTCCTTCTTTAAAGCAACCTCTATTCTGTGGAACTCTCTACCATCATCTATTTTTCCTCTTGTATTTAATCTTCCACTCTTCAAAGCTTCCGTCTGCGCCCACCTGAGGGCTGTGCGTTAGGTGTGTGTGTTTAAACGAGTTTTCTTCATGTGTGTGTGCCCCCTCCTTGAAAAGTGCTCTGCCCGTGAGTGGTGGCTTTCTGTAAATATATATATATATATATATATATATATATATATATATATATATATATATATATATATATATATATATATATATATATATATATATATATATATATATATATACAACGCAGATTCGTTTTCTTTGAAGAAAAACTATAAAATATGCAATTTACAGAGTTATGCATGAAGATGGTGGAAGAGCAGCAACTTCAGAGCGTCTCTTTTGCTATAAAATAAGTTATAAAACTATTCATAACTTAGAGGATATTATGTGTGCGAAAATGCGTTCATGTATATACATACATAACATGCAACCAGAAATTTACACATATTTCCAAACTTATTCTCATACACACTAGGAAAATATTTTCATATTAATAATTAATTCAAGCTGTAAAATGAAATTGTTAAGCACATTCATGTACTTAATACAAGGGATAAATAAAACTTAGCTAGATAAATCTTCTCAAAATGAAAAACATGAAGATTTAAGTCCATCACAGTACAACTGAAATGTACCTCGGATTTCGTCTAACTATATTGATAACTATTCATCTTTTACTATAACTTAACAGGTTAATATTGTAAATTTGACTTTATTTTTTTTTTTTTTTTTTAGTTATCGAAATACTAAATTTTTGTCCATCTGGTTAAGTTGAGACATAATTTCCATTGTTTGACAATTTGAATTTAAAACCATTGAACAACGCTGAAATAGGTTTTAAGATTTTTTGAAAGAACTTGTATCTAGTAGTTTTATTTGTCCTTGCAAATTTGTAACGAAACACTGCTTAACCCCAAATATCTTCAACCTATTTGTCATTTAACCTAAATCTCTGACTTAATGGCTTATATTTTCATTCACTAATCTTCTTATAATTATCAGTTTTTCAGAAGTTTCTTTAATTCCCATTCTTCATTGTTGTCTAAAAGTTAGAGGAAAATTTTAAAAACTTATAGTATCGAGTTCCAAGATTGAAATGAATATTTAACTAATTTCTTGCACTTAAATCTCAAACCATGGAGGGTTTGATTTATTTTTCAAATTCAACTTTTCATATCCTTTCAATGGATGTAAGGATGAATGCGTTTCTCTCTGTTTAAATGAAGGTAGTAAACAGTAGTACATTTACCTCCCATTCACCTTCCCCACTTTTTAGCCTAATACCCTTCCCTTCACTATTCATTTCTCTAACACAACTATCCATCAACAGGTTAAACAACCATGGGGACATTACACATCCCTGTCTCAACCCCACTCCTACGTTAGATCAATCAGTAAGCTCCAACTTCACTCTCACCCTCGCTCTACGGTTATCAGAAAAGATTTTGGTCTCTTTCAATAAATTTGCCCCCACCTCCCATCCCTATCTCAATGCTTCGAATAACTTCCTCCTACATTCTCTCTTATACGCTTGCTCCAAATCTATAAATCATGCATACCTCACTTCACCTTTTTCAAGCAATTTCTCACCAATTATCCTTAGCGTAAACACCTGGTCCACACATCTGCTACCTTCTCTAAAACACCCTTGTTCATCTTCCATCTCCACTCTTGTCAGTTGTTTCACTCTTGTCACTAATACCCTCCCATAAATCTTCCCTACCACACTGAAAAGACTTATTCTCTTATAATTTTACACATCTTTTTATCCTCTTTTTCTTTATATACAGACACTATACAAATCCTGAAATTCCTGAGCCACTCTCCCTTCTTCCCAATTCACATTAAACATTCTGCCCAGCAAGTTAACCATATATATATATATATATATATATATATATATATATATATATATATATATATATATATATATAATATATATATATATATATATATATATATATATATATATATATATAATATATATATATATATATATATATATATATATATATATATATATATATATATATATATATATATATATATATATATATATATATATATATATATATATATATATATATATATATATATATATATATATATATTTTAAAACTCAGAATGAAATAAAATGTCTTTTTATATTTTATTTTAAGCATTTTTACTGAAGATTTTGTATTTACTTAATTTTTTCGAAGATTTTTCATTTTTTATTTGTTTAATCACGTCAATTTCTTGGTGCAACGCGTGATGAGATTATTAGCATGAATTTATTTATTTATTTATTTATTTAGGACTATAAAAACAAGGTAGAAGATTAAATTACTTTTTTTTTAAATGTAATTAACCTGTACCTAATTTCTTTCGGCATTATATTTATATTTTTTTTTTTTTACAGAAACGCCACTACTCACGGGCAGAGCCCTTTTCAAGGAGGGGCACACACAAAACGAAAAAAAAACACCCAAACACACCTAGCACACATCTCTCAGGTGGGCACAGACTGAAGCCTTGAAGAGTGGAAGATTAAATACAGGAGGAAAAATAGATGATGGTAGAGAGTTCCACAGAACAGAGGTGGCTGGAAAGAAGGAGGCACCACAACGGGCTAGCCTGGGGTTTCCTACATCAACACAAAACTCGTGTGAAAGCAGGGCACCCCTTGTGCAACGAGGACGACGCAACGGTGGAGGAATGCGGGCGGCCAATTCCCTCGAGCACCTGCCATTGTAGTACCTATAGAAAAGGGATAGTGCGCCAACGTGACGTCGCAGAGATAGGTGGTCAAGAGAGCTTGAAAGTAGAGGACAGTTAATAAATCTTTTAGCTTTTGACTCAACCCTATCCAGAAGAGAGGAGGAGCCGGAGCCCCCCAAATGTGAGAACAGTACTCCATACAAGGGCGAATAAGACCTTTATATATTTGGAGTAACTGTTCAGAAGAGAAAAATTCTCGCAATCTGAACAGAATTCCCCGCTTCTTAGAGGCCGCTTTAGCAACCATTGTGATATGTGGTTTCCAAGATAGTTTTTTGTTTATGTTTAGACCAAGAATGTTAATGTTATTTACAGGTGAGACGGGAGAGCCATAGAAGAGGATAGGAAAGTTAGGAGGTGTTTTTGAGAGGGAGATGTGAAGAAGTTGAGTTTTTAAAAAGTTGAATTTCACAAGTTGCCATGACCCCACCGGGGAATCCCATCCAAATCGGCAAGAATAGAATCGGAAAGTTGAAGACGAGAAGCAACTCTAGAAGCAAAAGAGGGAGCAGATTTGAAATGAGTAGAAGAATGTAGAGTTGAGTCATCAGCATAAGAGTGAACAGAGTTAGAAGTGCAGCTAAGAAGATCGTTAAGGAAAAGTAAGAATAAAGTTGAAGATAAAACGGAATCCTGAAGAACACCACAGTTGACAGAAAAAGAGGAAGAGGTAGCTTCATTTACCAGTGCCGAAATGGAACGATCTGAGAGAAACCTTGATAAGAGTAAGCAAAGGGAAGGAGGAAACCCAAAGGAAGGGAGCTTGGAGAACAGCGACGCATGCCATACCCGGTCAAAAGCCTTGGATATGTCAAGCGCCACCACACAAGACTCCCCTGAAGTCCCTAAGGGCAGAAGACCATAGATCAGTAAGTAGGTAGTATGTCACCAGTTGACCTCGAGCGTCGAAAGCCATACTGGTGAGCTGAGAGAAGAGAATGAGACTCCAAATGATCCAGGAAATGAGAGTTGAGGAGAGTTTCAAAAATTTTAGATAGAACACAAGTGAGAGCTATAGGTCGATAGTTAGAAGTGTCAGAGTGGCTACCTTTTTTTGGGATCGGCTGAACAAATACGCGCTTCCAGCATTGAGGAAAAGTATTAGTATTAAGGCATAGAGAGTAGAGCTGAACGAGGACAGGCGCTAACTCGGAAGCACACTCCCTCAGAACACGAGGGGGAATGCCATCCGGGCCACTGGCCTTCCTGACGTTCATAGATTTCAGGATCCCATGCACCCTATCATGAGTAATTACAGGTAGAGACATGGGATGCCTGAGAGGAGAGGGAATAGGAGGAGGGATGCCAGAATCGTGTAGGGTGGAATTAGATGAGAAATGGAGGAAGAACAGATTAGCCTTTTTAGAGGGAGTATTTGCAACAGAACCATCAGAGCGAATTAGAGGAGGAAAGGCAGATTTACAGAAGTTATTAGAGATATTTTTGATAAGAGGCCAGAAATTTTTATCAGTAGGAGAGCCATGGAGGTCAGCGCACTTCCTTTTTGTGAAAGCAAGCTTAGTCCGTCGAAAAACATCCCTGCAACGATTCCGAACTGAATGAAAATTAGCAAGAGTGATAGGAGAAGGAGAGTTTTTCCATTCACGATAAGCAATGTCTCTCTCCCGAAGGACAAGAGAACAGTTGCCATCGAACCATGGATTTTGAGGAGAAAAAGATTTAGTTGAAGATGGAATGAATCTGCCCATCCCCTCAAGGATCACAGCCCTACCTTTTCTGCAGATACAGAAGAGCGTCCCCCGAGACAAAGCAAGATTCACTCCAATGATAGTTAGCAAAGAAGCAACGCATTGCCCCCCAATTAGCCCGATTAAATTGCCAGAAAGTACGTTTAGGGCATGGTGGAGCTGTTGGAGAGAAAGCATTATAACTAAGAGCTATAAGATTATGGTCAGAGTTACCAATAGGAGGGAAAATGGTGTATTTATAACTAGAAGGAGTAGTGGTGAAGCATAAATCAAGTGTATTCAAGAATTGGTTAGGACGACCAGAGATATGTGTGGGTTCCCTAATCAACTGCTCCAGATCTTTGAGAATGCTGAATGATCTGGCCTCCTTCCCACCTGTATCAGTATGAGAGGAGCCCAACCATTCAGTGTGGTGTACGTTGAAATCCCCTAAATAGAGGACTTCAGCATTTGGATGAGAAGAAGTGACAGTCTCGTGGGAAGTAGTAAGATATTGAAAAAGAACTGGAAAATCTGTTCCATTAGGGGAGCAGTAGCAGAAACACAAGATAATTGTAGTAGTAGGAAGACAGATTTTGAGCCATAAAACATCGAAATTAGGAGATTCTAGATTTACGAGACGTGTCACAGGAGTGTTAATGTTAATATAGGCACAGACACCACCATTTAGTCGGAAATTGTGAAAAAAAGTTGTAGTTAGAGACATTGAGGTTGTTAGAGAAAGAATCCCTGTCCAACTGGGTCTCAGACAGAAGCAAAAGGTTAGGATGAGAATTAGAGAGGTAATGTTCAACAGATTCAATATATATATATATATATATATATATATATATATATATATATATATATATATATATATATATATATATATATATATATATATATATATATATATATATATATATATATATATATATATATATATATATATATATGCAGAAATAATTAATTTTTAAGCCAAACATAAAAATTTTTAACTTACTTAAAAAAAAAAAAAAAAAAAAAAAACTTTTAAAAAATCAATACGCGAATTCAGTCAATAAGTAAAAATAATTTTGCAGAGTTGTTGGAAAAAAATAAACTTAAATTGCAAATGAAATCCGCTTGTTAATAAAGTCGAAGTAAAACTCACCTGATAATTGGGAAACTTTATAAGAGAAATAAAACTCCAAAAGAGAATAAAAATAAATGTTCAAAAAAACTGACAAACTCGTAAGAAAGAATTAAATTTAAAAAGAGAATCTCATTGAGATCGAAACTTTGAAAATTTTGAGCTTTACTTTTTTTACTATTTCCTTTTGGTTTGGATGGGGGGTGGGAGGTGAGAAAGTAGAGTGGAGGAGTAGGGTGGGGGTCATTTAGGTTTTCGAATTATATTTTGGAAGTTTTCGTTCATTCTGAGTCGAAAAAAAAGAGTACATTTGTCGATACATATAATTAGTTTTCATTAATTAGGCTCAATTAGTTAAATCCCTTTTCGGGTATATTGGGTATTATATACTGAGTGTTTGATTTGATTGATTCTTTTTTAACTAGCACTCCGTGCCCTCCGATTCTTACTTTTTGCGCTTCATCTTCTCAGAGGGTATCTCTAGCGTACCATTCATCGACTTTACGTAGGAGTATCCCACACTCCAACACCCCTTCCACTTTTTCATATGTTCCCATACTTATATGAATTAACAAATGTATACAAATCAGATTCTTTGGTATCCTTCAAAGGTTCGGAGAATGAACTTTTAATATATATATATATATATATATATATATATATATATATATATATATATATATATATATATATATATATATATATATATATATATATATATATATATATATATATATATATATATATATATATAAAATGAAAAAGTACCACAAAAACCTTTGCTACTTTGCGTTTTTTTTTCATTCAAAATCCGAACAAAAACAGGAATTTTTTTTAATAAAAAAAATAGCTAACGTATGGTAAGTCATTGGAGGAAAACGTTCGATGCTGATAGGATCAAATACCTCTAGACGTTGTTGAATTGAAATATTACTCTATATTATCTATGATATTATCTTAAAAGGTAATGTGATCTTTCCAAGAAAGATCACGAGAAAAAGAAACACCTATGGTATTAAGGAGAGATGAAGGTTTGGGTTGTGTGTTTTCGAAGAAGATATCATAGTTGTGTGGAAGATTGTGTAGAGTAGAGAGAGATGGAAGAATTGAGTTTTTTGGCATTGAAAACAACCATGTTCTCTCTGCCCCAATTTGAAATCGAGATAGATCAGAGGTCAGCTGCTCCAAGGCTACCTTCCTTGCGACTATTAACTGTCGTTGAACGTCCTCTGAGCCTGATGCTTCAATTTTCAAGAAATCTAAAAAATGATGGTCTAAAATACTCAAAATGAAATTTACATCTGGTACTACGGGAACATTCGTCAAAGAACGTCTGCCGAAATCTAATATCCTGCTTAACTTAGCTCTAACAAAGGAAATCATTCTCCTTTACAGAAATGGTAGAACTAATGATAATTTTTCTTGGGTGAACTCCCTACCGAGGAATATCCTTTCATCACTCAAGGTGGATGGCAAAATCAATTTACAGCTAAATTTATTTTGTTCCATTATTTCTAACTCTACTGACTATGCAAAATTACTCGACTATCTAAACTCCAAAATAGAACACATTCTCACTTTTTCTCCTTTCTCTGAAATCATCATAAGTGATTTCAGTGTTCATCGCCTCCAGTAGGATTCTTCTTCTTCTCAAGATACAGTCGTTGAACTCGACCAGATAGTGCGTAGCCATTCTCGTAACCCAGATGGACTTGGACATAAATAAAACATTCTAGACCTTTAATTAACTTCTATTCCTTTTCCTTATGATATTAAACTATTTCAACCTATAGATTCATCTAATCACCTTATATGTACTGGAAATACCTGTTTCTTCTTTCTATTCAAGTCTTCTGTAAAAAGTATTCCAAGCTGCACTGCTTTGATTTCACATGGAATCATTATTGCTACAGTGGCTATGACCCATTACTAAGAGCCCATTATATACCTCTCTGTAACTTTTATATTGCTTTTATCTTAACGTTATTGATTTATTTAAATTAATTATAAAAATCTGGGTAAGGATATGTTTATCTGCTGGTATTGTTCTGGTGTGAATCTATTCGTTTGAAAGCTAGATTTGATGGTAATTTTTCTGGGTCACTGGGACATTCTAGTTGTTAAAACGATGGAGCTCATTTTCGTGCGAAGCAAAGCCAGTTCGAACTTCAGAGAGAACAGCATATGTCTTCCAATTTAATATATATATATATATATATATATATATATATATATATATATATATATATATATATATATATATATATATATATATATATATATATATATATATATATATATATATATATATATATAATACTTCAGTATTATAGTAAGTTTTCACAAATATATTTTGGAACAAAGTGAAAATGGTAAATGTTAAAAATCCTAATCAGGTTAACCTAAAATGGTAAACATAAAAATTTCTGAGCAGATATGAGTACAAAAAAAAATTCCAAATTAAAAAAAATAGAAGTAAATAATATATAGAGTTTCAATAAGGGTTATGAGAGAGAGAGAGAGAGAGAGAGAGAGAGAGAGAGAGAGAGAGAGAGAGAGAGAGAGAGAAAGGAAAGAAAAGAGAGAGAGAGAGAGAGAGAGAGAGAGAGAGAGAGAGAGAGAGAGAGAGGTTGTGGGTGTAGAATTAAATTCGAGAGCACAATACAGAAATGATAATCAAGAGCGAAAAAACTAACAATCGACAGTTAATTAGATTTAAAAGATAAAAGATAAGAGAGAGGGAGAGAGAAAGAGAAATAAAAAGAGAGATTATAATGAAATATAAAATTCTGCTTAATTAGTGAGAAAGAGAATAAAAGAACTTCATGGTTTGATTTCGTTGTGTGAGGACGCATTTTACGAGTGTTCTAAGGGATCTCTCTTCGTAGTGGTTATTCGATTGAATAATTCTTATGTGATTTATAAATGAAATATTCATTTTTAAGAGAATTATATTTATTTGTATCCTCCTTCTTCTCTTATTTAAAAATCTCAATCGAAACTTCCACAACATTTGAAAAGTTAGCAAGTGAGTTGTTTTTTATTTTTTTATTTTTTTTTTTAATTTTTACTTTATTTTATTTTTTACTGTTTGCTGTTACGGTAGTATATTTTTATTGCATGTAATACTTATACCTTTTTATTTTAATATTTTAAGGTGGCATTATTCATCTTTTAATATATATATATATATATATATATATATATATATATATATATATATATATATATATATATATATATATATATATATATATATATATATATATATATATATATATATATATATATATATATATATATATATATATATATATATATATATATATATATATATATATATAACTATATATATATATATATATAACTTATAGAACAGACAGGTCATACAGAGATGAACATTTTTTGTTAAGGTACATATGCCCTCCAACCCATCATCTATGAGTTGTGTGCATCGGGCGAGGTGCGAGCCACGCCACGTAACATAACCTATTCTGCTTCATGTGCGTACATACACGCTTACCCGTACATCCGCGTGATGTTGTGCGAGTAGCTGCAAACATGGACTCTGAGGTACTTGAACTGACCGACATGATAATGTGTAACGGTGAGTCTAGTGGAAATGGACGAGAGGCTCGTCGCATCTACGACCAACGTTATCCTAACAGGATACATCTATACCACAGTGCCTTTGCTGTAATACATCGCCACCTACAGGAAAGGAAAATCTTTTGTCCTCAGCAAGTCGGCGGTGGAAGGTGTGCAGTGAGGACACCGGTGTTTGAGGATGACGTGGTCGAGAGATTCAGCGAGTTCCCTTCATCCAGCACGCGTGCCGTGGCGCATGCTATGAGCGTAAGTGACCCATCCATATGGAGGGTTCTGCGTGATTGCAACCTACATGTGTCCCACCTTCAGAGGGCTCAATCCCTCGGACCAGGCGATTATGCATCTCACATGCACTTTGTACGTTGCTTCTTTCATCGTTGCGCAAATGATGACACCTTCTCCACGCACGTGATATTTACAGATGAAGTCTACTTTACTCGTGACGGTTATTTTAACAAGAATAGCCACGCCTGGGAATATGAAAACCCCCACCAACAACGATTTTCCGTGAACAACTAGGCTGGAAATGTTGGCCGAAGTTTGCTAATTACCTGTATTCCTGCCATCAAGGTTAGCGGGAGCTGCGTACTTACAGTTTCTGCAGACCGTACTTCCGAACCTTCTGGACAACGTACTGCTTGCGGTGCGCCGGCAACTTTGATTCCAGCATGATGATGCCCCAGCACACTTCTATATTGATGAACGGGAGCAGCTAACCATCGACCTTGGGTAATATTAGATTGATCTTGTAGGACTTGTTGTGTGGCAGCAGCCTACACCTGACCTGACCCCCTTTACTTTTATCTTTGTGGGTATATGAAAGGTATGGTGTATGAAACTCCAATTACCTCCAGAGCTCAGCTGATTGCCCGTATAAATCATGCGTTTCATCACATCACCCAGAACCCTGCTACGCTCAACAGAGTTGGACAGTCGTAAGGAATGTAATGAGGTGCAGGAGCAGACTGTTTGAAAGCGCATTATTATTTAAAAATGCCTTTTAGTAAAATGTATTGTGTACAACTATTTCTATTCTATTTCTTAACCATACAGGCGAGAACACGGACCCATGCACATAACTACGAAACGATGGGTTTGGGCTATATGTATCTTAACAAAAAATGTTCATCTCTGTATGACCTATCGGTCTTACAAGTTTGTCGGTGGTCCTGTAACAACCTATATATATATATATATATATATATATATATATATATATATATATATATATATATATATATATATATATATATATATATATATATATATATATATATATATATATATATATATATATATATATATATATATATATATATATATATATATATATATATATATATATATATATATATATATATATATATATATATATATATATATATATATATATATATATATATATATATATATATATATATATATATATATATATATATATATATATATATATATATATATATATATATATATATATATATATATATATATATATATATATATATATATATATATATATATATATATATATATATATATATATATATATATATATATATATATATATATATATATATATATATATATATACTATATATATATATATATATATATATATATATATATATATATATATATATATATATATATATATATATATATATATATATATATATATATATATATATATATATATATAGTATATATAAATATATAGTATTCATGATTTATTTATATTAAATATTCTATTTCTAAAACAAAAAATAGACTTCTATTTATGTAATTATTTTAATTAAATATAACTTTGTATATATAATTATAAGTGTAGAAATTGTTATTAATAGGAGAATATGGCTATTGTAATGATAATTTTTATGCTATTATTGCAAATACTCTTGACGGTAATTGGAAAGTTTTTAATTCTGTTCAATAAAAATTTAAAATAGATGGAGTTACCTTTCCTAAGTTATTGTAGCAATTCTGTGAAATGTTGCTAAAACAATTGTTGGAGAAGAATAAAAGTTAAAGTACGAAATACTGAAGACAAGAAACAAATGAAATGATGTACAATTTAATTTGATGATTAACTGTTTTTTTAAAAAAAAAGAGTTATAGGGTTCAAAACTGTTTCCAAATGGTTCAAAAGGGAAAACTTACTGAGAGAGTAGCTTTGTATCAAGTGTGGAAGGGTGTTGTAATGGTAAACTGACCCTCTACCCCCGCAATGTTATCCCGAATGATGAGTACTAATATTCTAAGGGGAAAATTGCGTTACAGAGATATGCATATAATAAGGAGGAGGTGGAAAGAAATATCAGCTTTGCATAAATATTTTTATAATATTGTAAAAGATTATAAAATTATATTCTATTAATTCATCTAACCTATTTTAGAGATACTTTCTTTTCTTTTGGATAAAACATTGCCTCAATAATTATTTATAAAGTCATTCTCATCGATTTCTTATATACATATATCTTTATTTCTCTATGATCTCTATTGCAAAAACACGCAAGTAACAGAGACGATCTTGAATTTATGATATTCGAAGGTATTTATTTACCTTTTTTTTTTAATTTTCATCCTATGTGAATGAAACAAACATCAAAATGCAGCATTTGGCAAACTCGAAAACGTCAATAACGAATGTTTTTCCCTACGTTTCAGTTTTTTTTTTTTTATTGGCAATTGAAAGAAAAGGAATGATTTTGATATTTCTTTTAATTGCGAGCAAAGCCCATGCTCGAACTGGTTTGAAGAATAAACATCAAGAATATTAAGAATTGATGAAGGTTATAGTTTTGTGTTTTCGAAGATGTTATAATTGTGGGAAAGACTATGACAAAGAAGAGATGAGTAACTGAATTTTTGAGGCATTTGGAACAACCCTGTTCCCCTTCCTCATTTAAAAATTTGAGAAAAATCAGAGCTTAATTGCTCCAATGGTACCAATAATATCTTGTTGGGTGAGAAGTCTTTCAAAATGATTGTCCTGAATTGGGGTATATCCAATCAAGCCAAAAATTCTAAGAATATATGTACTGGGGAGGGAAGTAAAATTCCCAACGCCATGAGATTACCCCCCAGTGGGTGTGTGGGATGTTAAGGATACTTCCCATCTCATTTCGGTGAACAATGATAAATACATTTTGAAGCTCATCTCCACCTTCTTCTACGCGGAGTAGAATCTCCTTTCACACACAAAATAAGCACTATTACAGTCAACACATCCTTTTTTTAAATAAAAGATAATATTAATTATGGCATCCTCAACAGTAACCTTGAAGAAGGCCAGAGGGGCGGCTTCCAAACACAGCCCCTCAACCACCCCTTCCCCATCAACGCTTGGGAGTTGGTGGTCTCCAATGATGAGGTTGGCGCCACCAAGACGTCATTTTTGCTCTCTCTGAATTAAACACTAAGAAGGGGAACGGTCCTGATGGTATTCCCCTGTGGTTCTCAAAACTTGTGCTTTCTAGCTTGCACCCTTCCTTCCATTCTTGCTGGAAACGTGCGCTCATACAACCTGTGGCGAAAAAGGGGGACCCCTCTCAATCCTCTAATTATCGTCCTATTTCTTTAACCTCCGTTGTTTCTAAAGTTTTCGAATCTATCCTTAGCCAGAAGATATGGAAACATTTCAATTCTTCTAATCTAATCTCTGATCGCCAGTATGGCTTTCGTAAGAAAGGTTCTACTGGTGATCTTTCCCTTCACTCTGACGCTTGGCACTCCACTCTTCGGCAGTTTGGTGAATCTATTACTGTCGCGCTGAATATATCGAAAGCTTTCGATAGAATCTGGTACGAAGCTTTGATTTCCAAACTTCCCTCTTTCGGAATCTTTCCTTCTCTCTGTGACCCTCTCTCTAATTTCCTTTCTGGTTGTTCTATAGCAGCTGTTGTAGACGGCCACCGTTCATCCTTTAAATTATTAATAATGGCTTTCTTCAGGGTTCTGTCCTATCTCCTACACTTTTTCTACTTTTCATTAATGACCTTCTCTCTATTATTACATCATCTATCCACTCCTATGCGAATAACTCCATCCTTCAATACTTTTTCAATTTGAAAGACTCCCCTTCCAACAAAAGTTAATTGAAGATAAAATGGTGACCTTGGAGCAACTAACCTCTGATTTTTCTCGTATTTCAAACTGGGGCAAAGAAAACATGGTCGTTTTCAATACCTCAAAAACTCATTTCATCAATCTATCTACTCGACATAAGCTACTACAAAACAATGACATCTTCGAAAACACACAACTCAAACCTTCATCTATCCTTAACATTCTCGGTTTTTCGTTTTCTCGTGATCTTTCTTGGAAAGATCACATTACTTCTCTTTCTAAGCAAACTTCTTAGAAGTTGGGTGTTCTGAGGCGCCTTCATAATTCTTTCACGACACCCCAGTTTCTTGTTCTGTATAGGGGCTTTGTTCGCCCCTGTTTGGAGTAAACATCACACATCTGGGGTGGTTCCACTCATACAGCTCTCATTGAAAATGATGAGTCTAGGGCTTTTCGTCTTATCAACTGTCCCGCTCTCACTAATTCTCTGCAGTCTCTTTCTGCCTGTCGAACTGTTGCGTCACTCTCTTTTTGCTATTGCTATTACAATAAATATTGCTTTTCTGAATTCTCCCATCGTATACCTCAAAGAATTCTTATCCTTCTTCACATTCAAATCCTTTCTCTGAGTGCTATGCTCAGTCATACTTGTATTTTATTGGTAAAGTCTGGAACACACTACCTTTATCTGTTTTCCCAGCTCCCTTTGCCTTGCGCACTTTCAAATATCGTTTATCTGGGTATGTTGGCCTTTAACGACCAGAATCTGTTATTTTCCAAACTCGATGGAAATTGGTAGGCCTACGCCCATTGCCTACCGAAGGATATATAAAAAAGTAAACGATTCTGGCAAAGTATTCTTTTGGTCCAATATTTTTTGCCAGTTCAGAATGGTTAAGAACAGGTAGTAAAGTTTCCCTTTTAATGAACTTCAATTGTGAAAGAGATAAAACAAGATACATAGTTGAGATGCTGGTCAAAAACATCCAAAGAGGAAGGAGCTAAATTGTAAAAGTCAAAAAGATTGAAAGTATAAAATTGTCTAGCATCAGGAGTTCATACCTTTAAAAAAATGGGTTTGAATAGGGAACTTGGCTAACTATTTAAACTAGATGATGAAGGCTGAAATCACCCACAATATTGATTTCAGGGGAAGAAAACGAGAGAGTTTTATCTTGACCGGTTATATGAAGATTTTAAAATGATCAGGATAATTAGGAGATTAAAAAGAAATACTTACAAATATAGTTAGACTAGATAAGATAGAAAGAAAAATTCTAAATTATTAGCACTAGATCAGACAACTTCATCGTTCAAATTCATACATCCCCATTATTTGAATGACAACTACAGCTAAAGACAGTTTATTTGAACTGAATTTAATACTTTCTGTTAAAACACCTGAATTTTGGTTGATGAAGACAAAAAAAGAGGTGAATCAGAAGAGAAGTGATGTTCAACAAAGTGGAAAATATAGTAAAATTAATAATGAATGAATCATCAGAGAAAACCTACAATCCCTTTAAATTAGGAGCAGTATCTGTTAATATTAAACCAATGATGTGAAGGGGTGGATATGTAACCACCTTACCCCAACTATCTTAAAGGATATATGGTTTGACTATTTTAAAATTGCTAAAAAAAAAAAAACAGTGTTCATTTGTGTAAGGTTTAAATCTTGTTGCATATATCCTCTGTGTCAATTTGATACAATTTTTTTTAAAAATTGTTATGCTGTAAATAGTCATTGGCACACGATTGCCAGGGCATATTCGATCTCCCAACCTAACTTCGAACCACTCGGACTGGGCCTTATTCTGGGGCTTAGTAATACACTGTAACTTTTATATATATATATATATATATATATATATATATATATATATATATATATATATATATATATATATATATATATATATATATATATATATATATATATATATATGTATGTGTGTGTGTGTGTGTGTGTGTGTGTGTGTGTGTTTGTGCGTGCGTGTATGTATCTGTGTGTGCGTGCGTGCGTGCATGCGTGAATGAAAGAACTGTCACATCTTCAAATTATATAAAAAAAATATCTAAAATATATTTGATCTTAATAAATATGACATAAACACTTATAAAGAATTTTACTACTTAAATTGAAAGACAGTTTATCACTCTTTAAACGAAGGACTTGACATAAAACGTCTTGAAGAAAGATTAAATTATCAAGTGTTTTTCTATTAGGATTTAAAAGGTATTTCCTTCTCGTCTCTTTTTTACTTTATTTATTCTCGTATGTCTTTCAAGACTTCAAGGAAATTCATTCTTAGAGTTTATTTTGGCGTTTGTTAGCGTTGGAGCTTTTTTTTTAAGGACTTGAAAAGGTGTTTATCAACTGGAACAGCAATCATCCAAATAAACAGGCTTGAACAAATCTCTCTCTTTTATATATATATATATATATATATATATATATATATATATATATATATATATATATATATATATATATATATATATATATATATATATATATATATATATATATATATATATATATATATATATATATATATATATATGATAGGGAAGTCAAATATTATCCGCACTCTTGATTATGTTTTACCAAAATAATAACAGATGTCGATAATCGCATTTTTTTTTAGCATTACCTTCTAGCTGTACATTGCACTTCGTCCAGAGGTTCACAATCTTTCATATTCCTGGAAAAACAAGTTTTTTTTTAATGAGCAGCCATTTGTGCACCATTTCCTGCACTTCTTCGTTCGTTTTTAATTCGACGACCTTGTAACACAATTTTAAGTTGACCAACGAGGTAATAATCAAAAGGAGAGAGACCTGGGCTATATAAAGGGCGTTCCATCACCTCGAAACCCAATATTTCGATGGTTTCAACGGTGTGGGCGGCCATATATGGAGTTGTATTGTCGTGCAACAACAACACTCGTTGCGACATTAAGCCTCAGGGTTTGGTGAGAATTGCTGGTTTCAGCTTGTTGGTAAACATGTTGCTGTACCCTATGCCACTGAATGACAACCGCTTTTCCTGGTAATGTTCCTTCTGAGTCCCCCCAAAAAAAGTTACAATCACGTTTCCCTCGGAAGGTTTTCTTGAAATTTTTCGAACTTGATGATCCAGGAGGTTTTCACTCCATTCTCTGTCTTTTGGATTCTAGCTCAAAGTGAGTAACCCAGGTCTTAATTCCTGTAACTATTCTCTCCAATAAAGCTTTGCCTTCAACGTTTTAGCGGGCTAGCAGGCGTTGAGAGATCTCTACACGATTGCGCTCACAAGGCTTATAGAATCCAAGCTGTCGTAGACGATATGGTATGCAGAACAGTGACTAATTTACAGCGAACACCCCACCTCTTCGCTAGTATTTCGTTTCTCAAATTTCAACCCTTGACACACCCTCAGACCCCAGAAATTGCGTTCACTGAAACTGTTCTTCCTTGGTGCACACTGCTAACCTCCCGGCCATTCTTACGTTGTAACTCCAATGAGAACATTGGAACGATCAGAGTCAAATCTGAATCACGTTATCAGAGGATTACCGCTTATCAGCGTGCGATTTCTCAACGCAGTGCGGCAGACCTGACGAAAGTTATGAAGGAGTAGCGGATAATTTTTTACTTCCCTCGTATATATATATATATATATATATATATATATATATATATATATATATATATATATATATATATATATATATATATATATATATATATATATATATATGTGTGTGTGTGTGTGTGTGTGTGTGTGTGTGTGTGTGTGTGTGTGTGTGTGTGTGTGTGTGAGTGTGAGTGTGAGTGTGAGTATGAGTCAGTGCATGTGTATTCCATGACTTTAAATTTAGACATCTGAAAACTAATTTTTGCTTCCGTTGAGACAATTAACACTTAAACGAGAAACAACAAATTTTTCTTTTAAAATTAAATTGGTTTAGGAATATATATATATATATATATATATATATATATATATATATATATATATATATATATATATATATATATATATATATATATATATATATATATATATATATATATATATATATATATATATATATATATATATGCCAAGTACTTTAAGATGAAGTGAGCCGGTAACATCGATGCATGCGCATGTAAACAAAGGTGGCTTACTCTATTTACTTCCCTGACCACAGTATAACTTTCAGAGTATGGCGAATGCAGACGGACCCGCTACAGGATTCCCCTCCAAAACCTTGCAGGACAATTTGTCACTGCAGCCGAAGAGGGAGATACACTGTTCTGCCGGATCTTGTCCGTCCGACCAGGGGAGGACATCGGAAAATACTGCCAGTAAAGGAGCTGGAGTTGGAGTCGGACAAAGTGGTGGTTGTTTAATCTGCAAGGTAGGAGGAGTAGGAGGTAAAGTAGACTGAGAAGAAGTAGGTAGGAGATGGAGGAATATGAAAACTGGCACATGTTATGTAACAGAAACGAAAAGTGTAGGTGTTGGAGAGTCTATGAAGTCGATTAAGGTGTTCGGAGAGGACTCGAAAAATGCAGGTTTAAGTCTGTCGATAGAGACAACTTCTGTCCGCCTAAAACGTTGGATGATAAAAGGATCAGCTGCGAGAGAAGCATTCAACTGACGGTAAAAGCGCTCCTCCATGCCGTTATCTGAAGAGTGATGAGGAGTTTTTCGAATGCGTGAGATACCTAAAAGAGACAAAATTACGCCACAAAAAAGGATTCAAACTGACGTCTCTCGTAAGTCTTAATTGTCTCTGGCACCCCAAAGCGACACACCCAAGTGGCCAGGAAGGCTTTGGCAACAGTCTCAGCCTTGATGTTTGTGAGAGGGATGGCCTCAGGCCATCGTATGAAGGGGTCAATGCAGGTGAGAAGGAATGAAAAACCATCGGAAGGAGGCAAAGGACCGACGAGGTCAATGTGTATATGTTGGAACCTCTCACCTGGTGGAAGAAATTCACCCAGAGATGCTTTGGTGTGTCTGTGGACTTTGTTCCTTTGGCAGGAGAAACAAGAGCGTGCCGAAGTCCTAATGTCTCTGTGCATGTTGGGCCACACGAACCTAGAAGATATGAGCTTCTGTGTTTCAGCAATTACCGGATGAGGCAGGTTATGCAGAGAGTGGTAGACTTGTTTCTTGAAAGATGAAGGAACAAGAGGACGAGGAGACCAGTAGAAGCATCACAGACGAGCTGTCGGTAGATACCTGGAAGTCGAAGATTCTGCAGTTTCAGAGAAGTTGGATCAGGAAGAGGGGTATCCTCTGTCTCCTGAGCAGCTACCATGTTCTCAAAATTGATCGGGGAATTTAGAAGAATGGGTGTTAATCTCTATCCTATAGAAAGCATCAGCTGTGTGGTTGTCAACGCCATGAATATGTCTGACATCCATGATGAACTGCGAGACGAATTCTAGATGACGAGCCTCACGTGGAGAAAGACGTGTTAAATTGTTTCTACTTTCCTATTTCTTCTCATTAGTGTCTTTGATGAGGGAATAATAAGTTTAGTTCCGAAACGTCACACAGTTTTTCTTTTTAATCTCCACCTTTGTTATGATCTTTTTTTATTCTTCTTTGTTAACTCGTTTTAGTGTTTTACTTCTTACTGTTTTAATTTTGTGGTTTTAAAAATTGATATATAATTAGAACATGAGTAGTGTTAGTAATCTATATATATATATATATATATATATATATATATATATATATATATATATATATATATATATATATATATATATATATATATATATATATATATATATATATATATATATATATATATATAACTAACGATGAGATAAATTTAGCACCATTTTCTGAAGGAGAAATAAATTTCCTCGGTTGAAATTTAAAAAAAAAAAAGAAAAAAAAAATGAGAATAAAATGTTTCCTATTAATTTACTTCCCGGCCATTTGAAACTCTCTGGAGTTGAAGGAATAGACCTTCTTTTAAAGGAGTGAAATGAACACTGATAAGAAACACATAAAGCACAAAATGGGAAGCTATGAAGAACTTATTTGATGTTATAAATAAAAGACTATTTTAAATGTTAATAAATTTATAGTAACGACTTATTCATCACACTTTTTTTCTTTTAATTAAAGATTTATAGAGTGTTGTATCCTAAAGTAAAATGAAAAATTTTGAATAAAGAATTGTAATAACTTATGTAAAGAGAAGAAAGAAAATAAGTTTTATGAAAATGAATAAATGTAAAAATGAAAAACTTCAATGGAATAAAAATAGTTATTTATATGTTTCAAAAGATACTTACAGATCATCTAATTTTTATTAATGTACTGATAATACAACTATTATAACCAAACGAAAATTTAAGTAACTTAAATATTATTGTAGAAACGTATCTTAGCACATTTCTACACGACAATGGCTTAATATTTTTAACAATCTTGCATACGTCGTGTGAAGTCCAAAAATTAAAGATCGCAGAGCTATTTTGCATAAAGAACAGTAGTATTACGATATTAATATAAAATTTAATGAATTATCGTTTTAAAAATCAAAAATCAAAATGCACCCCCCCAGGAAGGGTTATTAGCCCGTCAGTAGGTTCATTCAAGGATGAAACATCGACGGTAAACATCCGCTAGTTGGCCAAGCCTATCATGGATGCTGATTTTGATTCCACCTGAAACAAGCATTCCGCTGGTGTACTTATTACGCATAAGTGGGCGGGGCTAAGCGCAAGAGAGAACTGCCCAAATTTCTCTTCTCCGACCAGGCCTCAAAATTATTTTAATTATTTATTTTATGCAAGGCTAGTCTGCACTTTGATATCCTTAAATATTTAAAAAACTACTAAACTTACGTTAAAAAGGATAACATTTTTGGAATCCTTGAAGAATTTGATAAAAAAATTGGGAATTAAAAAAAAACTTATAATAATTTTAATAACTACGTAATTTATTTTTAATATGTTTCACGACATCGTACGTCTGGCAGTGTCTCTTTTTCTGAGATTAATTTCGTGATTTTAAAGTAAGATAAATCTCGTGATTGAATAAAAATTTGTAAAATATGTGAAATATATATATATATATATATATATATATATATATATATATATATATATATATATATATATATATATATATATATATATATATATATATATATATATATATATATATATATATATATATATTATATATATATATATATATATATATATATATATATATATATATATATATATATATATATATATATATATGGTTAATATGGCAATAGGCTTGTATCCTACGGCAACATTCCAGCAATCAGTTAGGCCTGTATACCACGGCAATCTTCGGTCGTTCAGGTTATGAATAAGTCGAACTAGGTTCGCTAAAAACCTAATAATAATAATAATAATAATAATAATAATTATAAAATAATAATAATAATAATAATAATATCAATAATAAATTTACACAAACAATTTTTTTTAAACTTATTTTTTTACATCTTTTATAATTTTCTTTATCAAAATTCTGTAAGGATTCCAAAAATGCTATCCTTTTTATCGTACGTTTAGTAGTTTTTGAAATATTTAAGGATATCAAAGTGCAGTCTGACCTTATGCAAATATTAGAAAAATGCTATTTTAAACACTTAATTTACTAAATCACATTCTTCCTTGAACAATTTTCCTCTGAAGATGTTTCAGGAAATCGTTATAAATAGGCTTTCTATTTATGTTGTAAATTATTTTTAAAATATTATTTTAAGCAAATTAAATGGTATTCAAAAATAAATTTTAGGAACTTTGGACATTAAAAGAAAAGCTTTTATGTAATTAAAAGCTAATGTTAAATTCCTAAATTATTTTTATTATTATTGTTATTATTCCTTTTTATTCATTTACATTATTATTACCATTTATTACTATCATTTATTATATTACTCATTATTATTATTATTACTATTATAAATAATAATATTATTAATATTATTATTTTTGTTATTATTATTATTTTAATTATATCATTATTATTATAATTATTATTATTTTAATATATTATATTTTATTTTATCACCAAAACACACTCTCTCTCTCTCTCTCTCTCTCTCTCTCTCTCTCTCTCTCTCTCTCTCTGTCTCTCTCTCTCTCTGTCTCTCTCTGATCTCTCTCTCTCTCTCTCTATATATATATATATATATATATATATATATATATATATAATATATATATATATATATATATATATATATATATATATATGCGTGTGTGTGTATGTTTGTATGAAGTCCTCATGACTTTGCTGTTAATTATTGCGCCAAATGTATTAAGGTCGCGGTTGTGATCCCATACTGAGTGTGGTCTTCGTAGCTGAATTTAATATTTCTGTGGAACAATTTTTTCCGTATTGACTGTAGGTGGTCTTGTTATTAAGTTTCAAATTCTCTGGTCTAAATTTAAGGCTATCTTAGAATTAGACAATGTTCTTGATCAGCTACTCCAAAAAATGTGGAAACGAGATGATAATATCACTGCATAGCTTTAATATTCAATTTAAATATGACAAGTTGCAAAGAGAAACTAACAACCGTATGAAAAGTTATCAAGGTTCAAACTAAACTGGGGAATAACCAACACAGTCCATGACCGTATGTTTTATTTTCATATGAATAACGCTTAAAAAATGAAGGAAATGTATTCTTCCAGAATACTACGATCAAAATATTTCTGTAGTTTGTATGTAACGAAACCTTTAGATCAAAATAAACATTAATAATATGTTGATAAATGATCAAAGAAGTAAAATCGAATCCAATAGATCTTTGAGAGTCAGAGCAGCTATATCTCAAGCCTATTTCTCTGTCGAAAGAGAGATGTAAGAATCTGAAAGTGCTGATGAGATTCTGTGAAAATGAAGCAAGACGAAAACGGAAAACAATTAGTGAGAATGGATAATGGAAATGAAGTAAAAATTTAAAGACACTAAAATATCCCTAGCAAATATTTAGTAATCTGAGAAACAACAAAACAACTGCCATTTACCGTGGCACAAGCGGTAGCGTGATTGAATCACGTGCTTGAGAGCGCGGGTTCGATCTCACTTGGTTATCCTAGGTATTTTCTTCCTAGAAAAGTTCCTCTTTTCGAATAGGGCAGTGCCCGTGAGATATAAATTTTTTGTTTAAAAAAAAATGGTTGTCGGTATTCAATGTGATATCAAAAATTAAGAGAATGTTAAACTGCAATTAACATCATTTATTTAATATCATGAGACAAATTCTAGTGCTGGCAAGAACAAGAATTCATCAAGAATGAACATTTCTAAGGAACATCATGGCTTAGTTAAAAAAAAAATGGCAAAAGGAAAGTCGGAAATTATTGTTCGAGAGCTTTGAAAATCCAACGAGAACTTTAGCTGTGCCCAGGGTAGAAAAAAACCATGTTTTTTTTTAAAAAACCAAAAACCAATGGTTTTTTTAAAAAAAACAATAAAAACCAGTTTTTTTTTGGTTATTTTGTTTTTTTTTGTTTTTTTATTACAATAATGAATCAATAGGTGAAATGACTAATGAATAATGAAAAATGCAATATATTTTTTTATATAGAACAGTAACAAAATGATTGAAATGAAGTAAAAAATAAATTTTAATTTTTAAAAAATAATGTAAATTTGTACATAAATTAAATATATATATATATATATATATATATATATATATATATATATATTATATATATATATATATATATATATATATATATATATATATATATTATATATATATATATATATATTGAAAAGAAAGAAAATCATAAATATACCTGGGTGAGTGGTGTGAATGGACAAAGGTGATTGTTGGATTTTGTGTGTGTGAGCTGGGAATGAAGGAATAGGTTGTTGGATGTCAACGTGCTGAGGGGAAATGCTATGGGTATTTTGGACCATTATTTGGTGGTGGCGAAAATAAAAGCTAAGGAGGTTGGAGAAAGTGGGAGGGAGAGGGAGGGTGGTGGAGATAGTACGGGTGGAGAGGTTAGAAGATGAGGAGAAGAGAGGTGAATACACATGAGGGATAAGGGAGAAATGGAAGAAGGTTAGGGGAGTTGAGGTACAAGGGGTGGAGGAAGAATGGAGTAAACTGAAGGGAGCATTGGTGGAAGTTGCGAGAAGAGTGTGTGGGATAAAAAAAATAGGTAATGGTAGAAGAAAGGGGAGTGAGTGGTGGAATGAAGAGTTGGAGAATATGGTTAAAACGAAAAAGGAGGCTTTCTGCCAGTATTTGAGTGAGAAAGATAGAGTGGGGTATGTATGCTTTATGGATTTGGAAAAGCGCATAATAGAGTTTGTAGAGGAGAATTGTTTGAGGTTCTATAAGGAAGGGGGAGTGAGAGGTAGATTATTGAATGGAAATAAATCATTTTATGAGAACTGTAGAGCGAGGGTGAGGGTGAGGAGAGAACTGACTGAATGGTTTAATGTGGGAGTTGGACTGAGGCAGGGGTGTGTTAAGTCTCCGTGATTGTTTAATGTGCTAATGGATGGTGTTGTTAGGGGGATGAAGAGGGAAGGGAAGGGTATTGGTTGAGAAGTAGAGAGGGGAAATGGAGGTAAATGTCTTGTTGTTTGCGGATGATGCGGTCTTAGTTGCAGAATCTGGGGATAAGATGAGAATGTTGGTGAAAGATTTTGTGAGGGAATGTGTGTCTAAGGGATTAAGGGTAAACTCATAAAGAGTAAAGTGATGAGGATTGGGAGCAGGGTTGAGGCAATAAGAGGGGAGGAATGGGGGGGTGTCAAGGTGGGGAGAGAAATTTGAGGAGGTAGAAGAGTTTAAATATCTGGGAATGCTAGTGGAGGGAAAAGGGGAAATGGATACTAAAGAATAGAGTGATTGAAGGAATGAGAGTGATGGGGGGACTGAGG
>SEYY01007915.1:130000-135000 GCA_009176605.1 Armadillidium nasatum
TGCAGTATCCAAGTCGAGGGCTTACATTTCGAACACCTGTTGTAATGGCATCCCCCCACAATGTTACCTGCGTACGTAATAAACTGTGGTGTGTGGTGTGTGGTGCTTGTTTCATTCCCAAATTGTCTCACGATATTACATAAACGAACGACTTAAAGCCCTATATGTATTCGGTGGAATTTCATAGCAATGATGCCGCCCTTCATCTGTCTAAGTTTGTAAGCATCGATGTGAATTATCGTTCAAAATACCAGATAAAAGATTGGTTGCTCTAAGAAAAGATGATGAAATACATGACAATTGATCTTTAATAAACAGATCAATGAGGAACACCATTACTAATAAATTTTAAAGATGAGTAATACCTCCCAAGAGCCTTCTGTAATACCTTTTGTAGAACTCAACAGATGTAATATACAGGAAAAGGTACGAGGTTAAAATTTGGGAGATTTGAAAATTAATATTTCGTGACAGATTTTACGTAAGATTTTGATTTTTTCCTTTGAAATAATAAATGATGTACCCACATATTGAAAGAAAGGGAAACAAAAGTCGGAGTAAAGTTAAGGAATCTCCTGCTTAAGTGTTCTGTTACAAAGTCATGTTTGCTATCCAAGAGAAGACAATTTTAATTAAGGTATTGCAGCACAGAAGATACTAGAAAACTTCATGTAGAGCACATGTCTAATTACAAAGATGGTAATTTTAGCCTTCAGATAGAATCTCCTTTTCTGCAAGGAGTGAAAGAACGTAGGTTTCAAGCAGGTGGCAAATGTACAAAGTACAAATTGATTTATGCAGAAAGGATATTTCAAAATCTTTTGAAAACTACTCAAGGGAAGCCGTCGCTACCCTAGTGTGTATTTAAGCTTATAAAGAGCAGAAATGAAATTAAAAATATTAAAATGCCAGTCGTAAATTCAATGTAGAGAAAGTGGAAAGTTGGAAAGTAGATGAATCCTTTAAAATTGGTTCTGATGGATATGTTTGAGAAAACGCATAGAAACGTATAATCCAGTAGACCCATTGGAACATATAGGCTGAACTTATTTTCTGAAATTACCAAAAAAGATTCCAGAAAAGGTCAACAAAAATTACTTTATTTTCGACCAAACCTAAAGTTTTATTATTTGAAAAAGTAATTCAAACAAGTAATTCAATAAACATAAGTATTAATAGTTTGAAGACAACTGTACAAATTCACTAACATTTGTAAGGGAAAAATTATATTAAACTGTAATTCAAATAAAGTAATTCATTAAACATGAGTATTTATAGTTTGAAGACAACGATACAAATTCACAAACATTTGTAAGGAACAAATTATATTAAACTGTATAAAATGGACAAACTATATTAAGGAATTCCTTTCACAAAGGTTGAAACAATAGCTTCTGAAATCAAATTAATTAATCAGTTAATTAATCAATTAATTAAATTAATGGGACTCTTTTATTGCCAAAGCAAAATAATGATTTTTCGTTAACTTGATAAAGATCGAGATACTATTTTACTGTTTTATCTGTTTGTTTTTTGCAGATTTTATTATTATTATTATTATTATTATTATTATTATTATTATTATTATTATTATTATTATTATTATTATTATTATTGATCTGCGTAGTTATTATATATATATATATATATATATATATATATATATATATATATATATATATATATATATATATATATATATATATATATATATATATATATATATATATTTTTATCCCCAGGAAAGAAAATGATATAAGATATCGTTCATAGCATGCAATATACTGATAGCTTCGTTACCATGGAGAAACATTCGAACGATTCGTGGAGCATCTGGAAAGGAGTTTCAATGAATTACAGTGACAATAATGACATGCTTTTGACCTCGTCTTTGTCATCTCTGTTATTGAACGCGTCAGTTGAGGCGTCACCTGACGAATATCTGTTCAGTCAACTCAAAGTCAAAATTCCTCTGTTGATATTGTACAGTATCGTCTTCTTTTTCTCATTCTTTGGTAAGTTATAATTATTATTGTTATTTATTATTATTATTGTTATGATTATTATTTTTATTATTATTATTATTATTATTATTATTATTATTATTATTATTATTATTATTATTATTATTATTATTATTATTATTATTATTATTATTATTATTATTATTATTATTATTATTGTTATTATTATTACTCTTATTATTACTTTATACCTATTTTTATCATATTTCTTATACCTTTTTTTTTTATCCTTCTTTTCTTCTTTTTCTTTCTCTTTCCTCTTCTTCTTTTCTTCTTCTCTCTTCTCTAATTCTCTCTTCTTTTCATTCTTCTTCTTCCTTGTCTCACTCTCCTACTCATCTGTCTCTTCCTCTTCTTTCTTCTTCGGTTCCAATCTATTACTTACCTGTGTTATTTGTGTTTTTTGCTAGTGATTGTAAGTTCTTAATACTCTTCTCTTCCTTAGAATTATAGTTATAAATACTTATCGTGCAACTGCAATGGTTTTGACGTTGACTATTGATACTGCATGTTGACCATTTCAGCCAGATCTCTCTATATCCTCTAAAGGAAGGACAATTTTATACTTTAAACTAAGTGTTAGTACACACTCAATAAATACTTTGATTTTTCTCCAGATACTCAATCTCCATTGAGCGGTTGATACATTCCCCAAATATCTTTTGTGTAATATTAGTTTTTATTTCTTCTCCCTCATGGTTCTTTTGGCTCCTATTGACTTAATCTCCATAGACCACATGAACAGTCTGTTTAACAATATGAACACTACGGTGAGTCCTCTAATCCTACATAACGAATTAAATAATATGTATAAAGGTTGTAAGTTCTTTAAATTTTTATGCATAAACATTAGGAGCTTCTTTAAGCACCATGAGGACTTAACAAACCTACTTTCTTCTTTTAGTGTTAATTTTCTGGTATAGTTCTTACATACACTTTCCTGAAAGACCATAACAAAGACTTGTTTGCATTCTCTGGCTATGATATATTCCACGTTTACCGAAAAGAAAAAAGAGGAGGTGGAGTTTCAATCTTTATTTAAAAAAGTCTTAAGGCAAAAGAAATATTCTCAGTCATTGACTAATATTGAGGCACTTGGTGTGACTTTCAGCGAGGGGTCCAAAATAATCAACTTGTTAGGATTATATCGACCACACAAGGAAACAGATCGAAATTTACACGAGCACTTGATAATGTTTGTAACTCTACATTAAAGAACAGAGTCTCCATAATAGCTGGTGAATTCAGTATCGATATCTCTAATAGTAATACTATATCTTGTGGTATAAAGTTGCTAATTGACACCATGACATTAAAAGGTTTTGTGAACCACATTACAAGCATCACAAGGCCAAATGAGAACAAAAACTCTACTACAATTGACCACATGTGGTCAAACAATCGTGATCATACAAAATTTTATACGTTATGTACTAATATATCTGACTTGTATCTTAACACTTGAATCACGAATTGTTTCACAAGAGCAGAGGGTGGTGGAATATGGGCGTGTCTAGGAAGATCGTAAATAAGCTTTTCTTTGTCAAATAAGATATACAGACTTTTCCTTTGTAGAAAGTAATAGTCTTTCAATAGATGAAAAGTTAAAAAATTTCGACTCCATCCTATATGATGCTTATGATAAAAACTTTCCCAAACGTATAAAAAAAAGAGAAAACAATAACGAATAAGTGGTTAGCAAAAGCCTTGCTAACCTTAATTAGAAAGAAAAGTATAAGAGTGCTAAGACAGGTACTATTCTTCTGAGTCTATATAGTGAGTATTCTTCAAGACTGAAAAACCTGATAAGGAAGGCCATAGCTGACTTCTTTGCAGAGAAATTGAAACAGACCCAAACTAATCCCCGTTCCCAATGGAGCATAATAAACGACATCTTAGACTGTCAAAAAGGTGAAGAAATAGTCATCAAAGAATTAAGAATAGATACCAAAATTATGACAAACAAACAACATATAGTTGACGAATTGAACTCCTACTTCACTACCAAGGGGCAAAATTAGCAGCTGGTATCACACAGACTGAAATATCGTTTGCTGAATATATAAGACCATACAACATGCAGAGTTTTTTTTGCATTCGAAAACATATCACCATCCATCGTTGAGTGCGTCATGAATAGTTTGAAGAATAAAAGCTCCGGCATACACAGAGTACCAAACTGGATTTATCAAAATACTGTAAAAAAGAAACTTAATCTATATTGCCACCCTCTATAACAAGTCACTAACATTAGGTCATGAAAATAGCGAGAGTCGCCCCTGTTCCCAAAGCAACAGACACTTCCCTCCCGAAAAATTTTCATCCGATCTCAATCCTACATCCTGTTGGTAAAATCCTAAAGAAACTAGTACACACTCAACTCAATAATTATTCACAAGAAAATGAATTTCTCTCACAAACTCAATTTGGTTTTACTAAAAACCGAAGCACAGAAGATGCCTTTGTTTTCCTAACTGAAAATATTTACAAAGCACTAAACGATAAACAGACATGCGTGCAACTACTTTTAGATTTCTCGAAAGCATTCGATGTAGTTCCACACAACCTTCTCTTAAGTAAAGTAGAAAGACTGACTTAGTGTTACGAATAGCTCGCTACGATGATTCCATCCATATCTATCTGATCGGGCACGATCTGTTCGTTTGGGAGACACATCCTCCTCCCTTTCTTCAGTATCTCAAGGAGTGCCATAGGTATCTATTCTGGGACCGTTTTTTTAAAATATATACCAATACCTTTCAAAATTTTCATAATTCCTTACATTCACAATATGCAGACGACACTGCTATCTTAATAATCTTAAATATAAACTAAACTATAGTAAACAGAACACAATATGTAACATCTCAAAATAATTTAATTAGGTGTTTATGTTACTTCATTAGGTAAACTCATTTTCAAAGAACATATCAATAGTCTTGTCAGCAAGCTATCTTATGCAAACTATGCATTCCT
>SEYY01007915.1:142500-145410 GCA_009176605.1 Armadillidium nasatum
ACGAATTATTTTTTTGCTAGTTACCAAGGTTGCAACAAGTACTTACTTGCACAACCCACATTGACAGACAGTAGAGTAGATAGGATAGACAAGACTAGTAAAATTTTTTAGAATATATTTGGAAGGTCTTTATCTTTGGATGCTAGTTTGCATAATAGTTGTGACAAGACTAGATATGTTCTTGAAAGTAGTTTATCATCGAAGATAACACCTTTAATTTTGCTGACGCTGTTCGACTAATAGTTATAATAGATATTAAGATAGCAGTGTCGTCTGCATATTGTTAATGTGAGGAATTATGAAAATTTTGAAAGGTATTGGTATATATTTTAAAAAAACGGTCCCAGAATAGATACCTATGGCACTCCTTGAGATACTGAAGAAAGGGAGGAGGATGTGTCTCCCAAAGACAGACGTGCCCGTCAGATGTATGGATGGAATCTCGTAGCGAGCTATTCGTAACACTAGTCAGTCTTTCTATTTACTTAAGAGAAGGTTGTGTGGAACTACATCGAATGCTTTCGAGAAATCTAAAAGTAGTTGCACGCATGTCTGTTTATCGTTTAGTGCTTTGTAAATATTTTCAGTTAGGAAAACAAAGGCATATTCTGTGCTTCAGTTTTTAGTAAAACCAAATTGGTTTGTGAGAGAAATCATTTTCTATAATAGTTAAGAGTTGGTGTGTACTAGTTTCTTTAGGTTTTACCAACAGGATGTAGATCGAGATCGGATGAAATTTTTCAGGGGAAGTTCTGTTGCTTTGACAGGGGCGACTCTCGCTATTTTCATGACCTAATGTTAGTGACTTGTTATAGAGGGTGCTAATATAGTTAAGTTTCTTTTTTACAGTATTTTGATAAATCCAGTTTGGTACTCTGTGTATGCCGGAGCTTTTATTCTTCAAACTTTCATGACGCACTCAACGATGGATGGTGATATGTTTTCAATGCAAAAACTCTGATGTGTATGTCTTTATATTCAGCAAACGATATTTCAGTCTGTGTGATACCAGCTGCTAATTTTGCCCCTTGGTAGTGAAGTAGGAGTTCAATTCGTCAACTATATGTTGTTTGTTTGTCATAATTTTGGTATCTATTCTTAATTCTTTGATGACTATTTCTTCACCTTTTTGACAGTCTAAGATGTCGTTTATTATGCTCCATGGAACGGGGTTAGTTTGGGTTGTTTAATTTATCTCAAAAAGTCAGCTATGGCCTTCCTTATCAGGTTTTTCAGTCTTGAAGAATACTCACTATATAGACTCAGAAGAATAGTACCTGTCTTAGCACTCTTATACATTTTGCTTCTGACTAATTGGGTTATAAGGCTTGCTAACCACTTATTCATTATTCTTTTTCTGTTTTTTTTATAACGTTTTGAAAGTTTTTATCATATATATACAATGAGCCGAAATTTTTGAACTTTTCATCTATTGAAAGACTATTACTTTCTACAAAGGAAAAGTCTGTATATCTTATTTGACAAAGAAAAGCTTATTTACGATCTTCCTAGACACGCCCATATTCCACCACCCTCTGCTCTTGTGAAACAATTCGTGATTCAAGTGTTAAGATACAAGGGTAGTAGTCAGATATATTAGTACATAACGTAGAAAATTTTGTATGATCACGATTGTTTGACCACATGTGGTCAATTGTAGTAGAGTTTTTGTTCTCATTTGGCCTTGTGATGCTTGTAATGTGGTTCACAAAACCTTTTGAATGTCATGGTGTCAATTAGCAACTTTGTACCACAAGATTTTGTTTTACTATTAGAGATATCGATACTGAATTCACCAGCTATTATGGAGACTTTGTTCTTTAATGTAGAGTTACAAACATTATCAAGTGTTCGTGTAAATTTCGATCTGTTTCCTTGTGAGGTCGATATAATCCTAACAAGTTGATTATTTTGGACCCCTCGCTGAAAGTCACACCAAGTGCCTCAATATTAGTCAATGACTGAGAATATTTCTTTTGCCTTAAGACTTTTTTAAATAAAGATTGAAACTCCACCTCCTCTTTTTCCTTTTCGGTAAACGTGGAATATATCATAGCCAGAGAATGCAAACAAGTCTTTGTTATGGTCTTTCAGGAAAGTGTATGTAAGAACTATACCAGAAAATTAACACTAAAAGAAGAAAGTAGGTTTGTTAAGTTCTCATGGTGCTTAAAGAAGCTCCTAATGTTTATGCATAAAAATTTAAAGAACTTACAACCTTTATACATATTATTTAATTCGTTATGAAGGATTAGAGGACTCACCGTAGTGTTCATACTGTTAAACAGACTGTTCATGTGGTCTATGGAGATTAAGTCAATAGGAGCCAAAAGAACCATGAGGGAGAAGAAATAAAAACTAATATTACACAAAAGATATTTGGGGAATGTATCAACCGCTCAATGGATATTGAGTATCTGGAGAAAAATCAAAGTATTTATTGAGTGTGTACTAACACTTAGTTTAAAGTATAAAATTGTCCTTCCTTTAGAGGATATAGAGAGATCTGGCGGAAATGGTCAACATGCAGTATCAATAGTCAATGTCAAAACCATTGCAGTTGCACGATAAGTATTTATAACTATAATTCTAAGGAAGAGAAGAGTATTAAGAACTTACAATCACTAGCAAAAAACACAAATAACACAGGTAAGTAATAGATTGGAACCGAAGAAGAAAGAAGAGGAAGAGACAGATAGAGGTGAGTAGGAGAGTGAGACAAGGAAGAAAGGAGAATGAAAAGAAGAGAGAATTAGAGAAGGTACAGGAGAAGAAGAAGAAGAAGAAGAGGAAAGAGAAGAGAATAAAGAAGATAAAGAAGGATAAAAAAAAAGGTAATAAGAAATATGATAAAAAATAGGATATAAAGTAATAATAAGAGTAATAATAATAACAATAATAATAATAATA